>JAFVLL020033987.1:0-15606 GCA_021397915.2 Tor tambroides
GTGTGTGTGTGTGTGTGTGTGTGTGTGTGTGTGTGTGTGTGTGTGTGTGTGTGTGTGAATGAGTTTGCATTTGTGTGACAACAGAGCAGATGGCTCACTAGATTCCATGTCTCAGTGCTCAGAAGTGCTGATGAATATATTCCATAAGCACCACTGTATGGAATTTACATGGAATGGGCTTCAGTGAATTTAGTCTTAAACTGAATGCATTACTTTTTAATTGCCTAAGCAATGTGATGCTGATCACAAGGATCTCTAAACAAATATTTTAGGGGGAAAAAATATTTATTTGTTTATTTATTTAATTGCTTACTGTACTTGCAATAGGTGTTTTGAGAAACAATCAAAAATAAAGAAATAAATAATAAGGAATAAAAAGTTTAAAAGAAAAGCATTTGTTCTAAATATAAATATTTAGTAATAATATACACTTCTGTTCAAAAGTTTGGGGTCTTTTTTTTCTTTTTCTTTTTTTTTTGCTAAATTGATTAAAAGTGATAGTAAAGACTTATATTGTTAGAAAGGATTTCTAATTTATCTTTCTGAAGGATCATGTGACACTGAAGACTGTAGTAATGGCTGGTGATGATATTGGCTCTATAAATATCTCAATTAATTTCAGATGAGCTTTATTGGAATGACTCTGTGACATGTCACAATGTTGTCAAAGCAATAAATATATTAACAAAATAAAATTATATATATATATATATATATATATATATATATAATATATTCTCTCTCTCTCTCTCTCTCTCTCTGTGTGTGTGCCTGTGTATGCATAATGCCTTCAACTGTGACGTTTGGTACATGATACATGACAAGTACAAAACTTGATGTTGCTCGGCAACTGTCTACGTGTAAAATAAAGGGGTTGATGGGGGACTAGTTAATCATTAATGTCAAAAAAGAGTAAACAGACTGTGCTTTGTTGTTTTAGAGGGGTGGCTGGAGGCAAAGAATGGTTTGTGTGTGTTGTAAACATTAGTTTTTGTTTTTCAGCTTTTAGCATGTGATTCTGTGAGTGGATTTATGCTGTGAGTCAAGTCTGATTTAAGGTCAGAATGAATGGTGGCAGGGTTGGCCCTGTAACCCAGTGGTCACGCTAATGGTCGATTATAACCACGGGCAGAAGGTGACTGATGTAAGGGCTTTTCGTTTTTTGCTGTAAGTACTGAGGCTTGAGTTGGACTTCATCATAAGGCTGGGAGATGGAGTAGAAGGACACAGAGATGACTCAAATTATTCTCTTACTATTAGCATTAATTTACTATTGCACATGTTGACTTTTGTCAGCATCAAACTGCTCATTAGTTCACAATCTTTATTTATGCAGCCGTAGGCGCTTGTTTACAATCAGAGGTGATAAGTAACATGTTTAACACCACGTGTCATGCTCTGTTTTCTTCTTTCTTTCTTTCTTTCTTTCTTTCTTTCTTTTTCTTTCTTTCTCTTCTTTTTCTTCTTCTTCTTAAACAAAAGCATCATACTACCTTGTATATCAGTGATTCTCAACCAGAGATATTGTTTTACTATATTTAATATTAGTATTATTTAATAGTTATTTAACAATAATCTTTGCAATTTAGTTTACAGTAATTACGTATTTGACATTTTAAGATTTTATTATTTAAGCTTATCCACCACAATACAAATTAGTTAAACTGCTAGTGTTAATTAATTAATTAATTTATTTATTTATATGTGCTTTTAGGTATTTTTTACAATAAGAAATACATCTATTTCTTTAAACTTCTCCACAAGAATACAAATTAGTTAAAAATAACAAGCTATATTTTTCAAACTGTTATTTTTATCAAATTTGTATTTAATGGTTTAAATATTTTAATAATCATGTATTGTGATTATTTTACATATTAAGTTACTTTTTAAGATCTATTTATCTAATTAAGCTCTATATAACATCTATTTCATTAAACTTGTCCACAACAATGCAAATCAGTTCAAACTGCTCTTTATTATTCGTGTTGTTGTTGTCATTATTATTATTAAATAGTTTATTTAATAATAATATTAATAATTAATCATATTGATGGTAATTTAAATTGATATCCAGTAATGAGAGTTAAAAGTAACCCATTTCTGGATTGGTGTTGATGAATTAATAGATGAAGCCTACTGATGAGGCTGTGTGGTACATAACACCAAAAGGACCTCAAAAATTACACAAACTCTGAAGGCAAATGCTTTGTATAACAGAAATTTGCAAAAGTGTTTGATTTTCAGTCATACTTGTATATTTATTGGGAAGGGCAAAAATAACCAAGCAGCTAGTCATTAAATCTACGTGAAACAAACTGTCTGTGATTTCCAACTCCAGCCTGCTGAATGATCTCAGCACGGCTCCTCAAGTGCACCTGCGATTGCCATGTGAGAGTCAGTGGTTCATCTGCACCTGTTCTGCAGACTACAGCAAGCAGCAGTTGGACATTTCATTTCACGCATGTCACTTGCTCATTACACAAGAAGTTAGCAATATAAAAACATTGGCTGAATTAGACTTCAGTGTAAATTAAACCCAGCACATGCAGTGTGTATAATGATGTACATTATTAGATGTACATTATTATCAGCAGCTAGAGATGCATGCACAGAGCAGAACCTACTGAACATGCTCTGAATATTTCAGCACTAAGGAATCATGGGTAGAATGAGTAAACTGCTGAGGGCCGAGGGGATGTAACTATCTTATGGGTGTTAATGGCTAGAGCTTGGCTTTCTTGTGAATGCTGCGACTCCTGCGGTAGAGCCTGAGAGTGCTGTAGACCTGGCTCTCTCTCTCTGAAGTGTGTCAGCTTCTGAGCAGCCACTCTTAAACAGGATTATGGACGGATTTTTAACTTATGGTTATAATCTATAAAACCCTTTCCTGGGGCTACAAAGTGGTGATGAAAATGAAGACAATAATGATTAGGGGTGGGCACTATACCGATAGACATGATTAATTGGTAGAAATTTGTTAACCGGTAGAGATTTTGGACTGTCGGCTCTATTGCAGTTACACGCTCAAGACGTTGCTGTGCTACGTGGTCACAAAAACTTATAGTTTGCAAGCGCTTTTAAGTATTGTGGTTTAAAACAAGTGATTTTAAGCCATTGAAATGCAGTCAGCAGCAAAAGAGAAATCATTTCGCTATATGCGAGTGTGGTCAGCGAGACGGTGCTCAGAAGTGTTACATTATTTTTGCTACTTATAGGCCTTGAACAGTTAATTGCACACACTTTTGTGTGTCAAAATGCCCGTCTTTGCAAGTATCCTCATAAACAAAATAATTTAGGTCTTAAGTGAAAGCAAACAGCTGAGAAAGAAAACACGTGTAACAGTATAGTGGATGCGGGCAGCTCTTAAAGTGACAGCAGTTTAATATTCCTGCTGTCTGTCATTCATGTTCATCAAACAACAAAAGAGAGAAAATCTCTCACTGCTCTTGACTAAATCACTTTTGTAGCTTTAGTAAGAAGAAGTATATATTTACACAGTGAAACATATGCAGTGTTTTTATACATTTGATTACTTTATACAATGTACGTACCATTATTTTTTGTTCCTCTGTATTTTTTTTTTTTTTTTGTCCTATTGCTTGTAATTAGTTTCTAATTCTTATTTAATTGCTGACTTTAAATTTAGGCTATGTAGTTTTTTTTGTGATATTGACACTGGTGACAAGAATTATGACATTTAGCCTATAGTATCAAAAATGTTGATATCATTAATACCTTATTTAAAGGAAAGATAACTATATTGTGATCAGGGATGGGCAGTATTTCAAATACATGTATTTAAAATACGTATTTGAAATACAAAATACTATTTTGTATTTTTTTTTTTTTTTGTATTTAAATACATTTAATCTTAGTATTTTTGTATTTTCAAAATACATAAAATACTTTTTGCCAATCAGCCTCTTTAATAGACTGCTGGTTTCCTGTATCAACTAGTTCAGACATGCCACTTTCATTCATGTGAGCTGCAGCTGTATGACTCCATCTAGAATTGGGTAATGAAATTTTCTGGATTCCTGTAAGGAAATAAGGAATAATACTGCCTTTGTGTGCTATCAAAATTTCCTACTTCCAATTTCAGAAGTCCTGATTACAAGCATGTCGCATTCAAGTGCTTTGCTGTTGGAAAGAATAGGAATCGTGGAGGATGCCAGGTTTCCTGGGAAAATCTTATTAAAGCCAAAATCGTAGATGTTTAAGATATTTCATTTTGAGTAAAATGTAGCAACCATTTGTTGACAACTTTATCATCATTCACAGTGCTATCTTTACAGTTAGCTTGTTGATGATTCTGGATTTTTTTGCTGTGTATAAACCATACAAAATGCTTGAAATGGTTATTGCACTACTATGTGCATGACTTTAACATTAAAACAAGGTGATCTTGCTTTTGTGGGAAAAAAAGCTTACCTGTCTCAGCAGGTAAAAAAAAAAAAAAAAAAAAACCTAGCAAGGGGAACATAGCATTAGCACTAGTCAGTCTTGTTAGGTTTTTTTTTTGGTCAGATTTTGGTTTTATGAAGTAGTCAATTGTGTTCATTAAACTTAAATCATTACTGCTTGCTATGGCGATGATATAAAGTGTAAATCAATTGAACTTTTTCTATATAATTTGTATATCGTCGTGGTATGCAAATATATCTGTGGAGCTTTTAGTGGGCAGGAGCTATTGACACGTCAGAGCCATAAAGAAACATGGATGAATGAGTAATAAGCAGCTTTCTGTGTGTGTGTACCCCAAGACAAAGATAACTATAATGCTAATAATAAAGAATTTTTTTTTTTTTTTTAATTGTTCTAAGGGTATACGCACATGAGGCACAGCAGCCTTGTACTAAAGCCCAAGCGCGATTTTCCTTTCGCTAACAGACAGATATCACAGGATTATTTCAGAGGCAGCTGAGGTTAATGTTGGAATTTGCAAACTACAATACCTGTTCATCCATAAGATGAGAACCAGACCCATTCTAAATCTAAATGTACTCGAATTAAATTAATTGAAATGTGTGCTATCCAAGTAGTTATAAAGATTTTTGTTGTCATAATGATAACAATAGTGCATACAAAAATAGTACATTAACTGTTCCATGCTCCAGCGCGGTTAGCGGTCACACTACATGCGTACCGCACCAGAGCCACCTCTTCAAGCGGCCCAGGGCATGGTTAAACGAACCGCACTGGACACGGTACAGAGCAGTCACACTTGTGAGATGAACCGGACTTTGGGGGTCAATCGCGCTCAAGCATGGATCAGATCCCCTAGTGTGAGTACATCCTAAATCTAAATGAATAGAAGATAGCACACCACAACTATAACCATAACAGCACAAAAAATGATGAATGATAAAAATACTGACAGCCAATCAGAATCATTTCTGCTTTAAAGAGCTTGAGCATTTAGTGACAGATGACACAACTGCATACAATACTATATACACTAATATAGTTTTCTTTACAATTATCGTTCTTGGTGTAAACAGGCCTTAATAGTGTTACTTCACAGGATGGCCAATTTCAAATGTATTTTGTGTATTTTCAAAATACAAAACACTGTATTTGTATTTAAATACATTTTCCCACACAGTATTTTGTATTTTTATTTTAAATATATTTTGATGCATTTGTGCTCATCTCTGATTGTGTGATATATCGTTTCTGTGAAAAAATGACTCATATCACAATATAAGAATTTGGTCATATCACCAACCCCTGATGATGATGATGATGATAGACGAAAGTGTGTGGTCCTGGTCTTCCCTATGTTATGGGAACCAAATGTACCCATAAGGATAATAATACCAGTAAATTTTGACCTTGTGGGGACTTTTTTTAAGCAACTGTTTTTTATATTGATAATAACAAGAAATTTTTATATTAATAATAATAAGAAATATTTCTTGAGCAGAAAATCAGTGTATTAGAATGATTTCTGAAGGACCATGTGACACTGAAGACAGGAGGCTTTATTTATTTGTTCATTTGCATACTGATTTCATAACTGATAGTTGATTTTATATGAAAATGGTCCCTTGCGAGGAAATCATCATATTTGGGCATCCATGGCATCCAAACTATTGAAACCCCTGGCCTGGTGTAGAAGCTGATGAGTTTTAAAGCCTGTATTGTTATCCAGTATTTTGCTGTATTAGGGTTTTTTTTTTTCAGTGCAGATGGGTTCTGCTCACACGGGGCAGTGAATTAAAAAATTAGAGATGCATAAGTGAAGTGATGGAGCAAAGAGGCTTGGATGTGTACAACCACGCAATAAAGAAACAACAAAGGCAGTGGATCAAGAAATGAGAGAAGAGAACGACGTGTGGCTGTGGGGTGGGATGTAAAGACACGGAACAAGATGTAAACAGATCTGGGGATTTCTGCTGATGAAGTTGAAATTGTGTTTTATGATGTTGTCAGAGAGACGACACTTTCAGTATCCAGGAAAATTAATTTTTAAGTGGAGACATTTGCCAGTTTGTATTAAATCATAAATTAAATAAATGATCTGTGGAGCATGTGGACGCAAATAAGTATAACGTTACACTACAGAAGTTTTTATACTTCATTTTTATAGCTATTTGATGTTTAAAAAATGGGAAATTAGATCTTACAGATCTTACAGTAAATATTTGTATGTAACCCTTTTGTAACATTTTTCGGTACTAATCTTTTTTACAGTGAATACAGACAATGAAAACATCTAAAACTTTTCAGATTTTTTAAAAGTTATTTATTTAGTGAAACTTTATAAATTATTTGCAGTGTATTTACAGTATATTATAAATATTTTAGTATAGTTACATTTTACTTACTATATAAATATATTTTACCTTCTGTCAAGAAAGTCATATCTCAGTGCTTTCTAAATGCGTAAATGTAAATAAAATGGAGTCAGCCGAACATTGTGTGTCCTGAACCTTGCATCTGAGATTTCTTCCGGCGCCACAGTTCTCACTGTTCGTTTTTGTCGGAGTTGAACCCGCCGTGCTCCTCCAGGTCTCGCTACCTGTCCTATCTCCCAGGTTACGCCTGCATAATTGCTGCTGTTGACTGCAGTTGTCTCTTGATAATTATTTTGCTTTGGTGACTTACTGTCCCTGAAGGGTTAGGCTAGAGGTGACATCATGTCACTTGCTGTTAAACCTGTTATGTTTCTCAGGTTGGGTGAGAGGGCACAGTGGCAAACCTGTAAAGTCACAGGCTGATGTAATTAAAAGCATCGCTTCACAGAAACACACTGCTGAGAACAGAACAGGTTTAAAATTGAATTAAACACTGGATATTTACAGATGAAAGGAGATCAAATTGATAATAATGAATGAATGAATGAATGTTGTAATATTTAAACCATCCTAATATTAAAGATTATTGTAAAATAAATTGTATTTTTAATATTAAAAATTAATACTACAAAATAACAAACATCTCTGGCTAGGAATCACTGGTGTTTAATAATATGCTTAAATAATTATTTTAAAAAAATTTGGTTTTAGTTTCTTTTTCAGTTTTTGGCCAAGTGCATCCAGAATTTTCGGTTTTGGTTTCAGCCCAGAATTTTCATTTTAGTGCATCCCTAATGCTTATAGTATGAAGTTCAATTTTTGAAGTTTTTTTTTTTTTTTTCCAATAAATATAATACTGTATTTATGTATGAGTTCATAAAGGGGATGAAAATGGATCCATTACCTATGGAATTTTGGCGGGGCTTTGGTGGATTTGTTTTTATTAATAATAATATTTAATTTCTTGATTCACTTAATCGTGATTTTTTTATTATTATTATTATTTATGACTGTCAGTTTTATATCTTCTGTTTAATAAAATCTAAAAGTTTTATATTTGTAAAAGTGTTGATATATTTGCTATAATATTTTGCCCTGTTTTTAAAGATCATTTCATATCCATTCTCTATCAGTCAGAAGTTTGAACACACCTGAATGCATGAATGACACACCTGCAAGTATCATAGCCAAATATTTTGCAAAAGTTGCCAGATAATTAAAATTTCTCACATGTTAGTTAATTATAGTTAGTTTTTAGATTTAGGATAGATTTTCTTTCTTTCTTTTTTATTTTTAGTGAACCAAACATTTATTTAAACAAAATTACACTTTTTTTTTTTTTTAAATGACTTTGTTATACTGGAAATAGAGATAAAAACATGATACCATGATACCAAACCAAAAGTAATTCAGTTTTGACTTTTTATGATCTTATTTTATGTGTATTTTGACTGTAGAACATGTACAGCATTTGTATTTTGCATCCTAAGGTAGACACTTTCAAGTCATTTTTCGTCCTTTCTCTTCCTGGTATTTTACTGCATAATAACATGCCAGTAACAGTTCTGATACAAATTACAAGTTACCAAATAATCACCGTGCATGTATGTGTGTAAAACTCAGTGGTGTCCTGCTGCTGATTGAGACCGTGCAATTAGCTTCCTACGTAGTGTGGGTGGTTAAATCCAGCCACTGCACCCCCTCCGTCTGCATCACTCTGATTTTGTGAGAGCTTTTATCAGCTTTATTGCGTGAGTACTATTTCCACGGCCTATCAGCTTGAGCCATATGGGCTTTGTCTTTGTAGCTCTCTCGCCGTCATTTTTACTGTAGGTGTTTTTAGACAGCTAAGTGGGTCTGTAGTGAAAACAATTACATGGAGATGCTCTCTCGCTCTTCCTCTCTCGCTCAGCAAGCTGTTTTTGGTTCTCTTCCAATAGTCGGCTGAGATATTTGGCTCTCTACCCTTCAGACTAGTTGCCCTCTGAATTCCACTTTCATTGTCTGTGTAAGGTTGCTTTGACTGTCTCACTTTCTCTGGTGTGTCGTTACAGTGAGTTATAGTTCCTTTTGGAGCCCAACCGGATACATTGTCTGGCTGATATTTACTCCAGTGTGCAGTCACAAACATCATAACTTTTTCCATGTCAACTGGCTGCACCAAACAGGAGTTTTGTGAAGTCTGAATGGTGCACTGTAGTGTAATAGCTGGGACGACTGAGGCTTTTGTGGCTTTGTGTCTAATAGCACTACAGAGATAGTATGGCAATTTAGAAAAAGAGAAGATTGCCAGTATTGTTATGTTTAAATGCAAAATATGTAATGTTGATATAGTGCGTTGAAAAGCTTTACTTAATTATGTGTTCTCAGGTCAAAAAAATAACTGGCCTATTAATAATTGCTTGTTAATCTCTTATTATTCTCTCATTATCACCAAATCTTTGCAGTTAGCACAGGTTTTATATGTCATTCAGTTCTGAAAAGAAATAAAAAATTAAATTTAAAAAAAAAGTCTGGATCCAATATATGGTGATAATATAGCATAGTGAGAGATTTACAAGCAATTTTTTGGCAGCGCGGTCATTTTTGACATTGAGCATTACAAGTGTAACAAAGTGAGAAAAAATCCTAAAAAAGGACAAAATGGTCTACATTTTTTAGGAATTTGTTATACCCTGTGTGAACAAAGTCAGTAAGTTTTACTCCATGCGATTTCAGGAAAAAGAAAATCCTCTCCGGTCATGACCGGGACACAACATGAGGGATATTTTTGTTTTCTTTGCGAACAAAAAGTATTCTCATAGGTTGAACCACAACCACTGATGTCACATGGACTATTTTAATGATGTCCTTACTACATTTCTGGGCCTTGAACGTGGTAGTTCCGTTGCAGTCTCAGGGTCAGAAAGCCCTCGGATTTTATCAAAAATATTTTCATTTGTGTTCTGAAGATGAACGACATGAGGGTGAGTAATGAATGACAGAATTTCCATTTTGGGTGAAGCCTTGTATAAATCCCAATGTTTACTTCACCCTAAACCAATGTGCTCAGTGAAGTAAAATGTTTCTTAAGTGACAAGAGAGTTTTCTGTCGTCTTCACGTGACAAAGCCCCTCTGAGCCACATAATTTTGGCACCATGATGAACTGACGAGTGTGGAAATCAGAGAGATACTTGAGACTGATATGAGGGTCCCGGAGCAGATGTGAAGATGCGCCTCCAGAACATGGGTGGAATCCTGATTGAAAACGGTGCTGAGCAACACTATACGTGTTGAGGTGGTTCTCAATCCTGGTCCTGAAGCTGCTCTAATGCTGATTTCATTTAAAATTATATTTAAATAAATTAAATTATATATATATATATATATATATATATACATATATTTTAAGGAAATATATATTCAACAAAGCAAAATGTATATTTTTACTTTATTGTTAAAGCTTTTTTTTTAATAATTAAAAATTATAAATTACCTCAGTCGTATATGTTTCCAGAATTCTGGGCAAAACGTCATTTGTTATCACACAGGTACATTGGACTATTTTTGCTTTATTCTATGTTAGTTTGTTTATATCATTATTTTATTGTCAGGTATGTTGCTTTTTCATTGCACCATCTGTTGTTGTTACTGCATTTTACAGTGACATACCAATTTTAACAGCTCAAGATTAGCACATACTTATACAGTTAGGAACTGTAAAACATGCATGCCCAAAATGCCATACCATAATACCTTTCTAACCGTAAACCTACCTTTTTTACATGTAGGTCACAAATCAATGCTTGACATGGATCATATATGTGAAGATTCTCATTTACAGACCACAATCTAAATAAACCTGCACGCTAACACGCAAACACTGCACCGCGTGGATGGAAGAGGACAGGACAGTCTGTACACAAACTCTGTTCATCTTTGTCAAGGACAATTCATTTAAACGGATGAGCTCAGACAAGTCGGCTGGCTGTTTCCACTCGCCGGGGTTTGCGCCGGAGCTTTTGATTGGCTGATTGTATTATTGTATGCAAATCCGTTCGGGGTTGCAGCCAGTAGGTGAAAGGCTCGCGCTGGTGTGGCTCTCGAGAACCGGAGCGCGAGGTGAAGCCGCTTTCCGCGGAACTGTCCACTCCACGGGTGCTGAAACGAGGATTTCACGTCAACCGACAGTTGGAGGGAATGCACAAACTCCTAGGACGCTGTACAGCTTAACCAAAACGGGATTGGATTTACTTCGCACCAGTTTACAGTGTTGTTCCAAAAGTAATTTTCGTATTTTGAAAACCTCACTCGGAAATACCTGTCTGGATGAGTTGTAGTTGGACAAACAGGTATGTTTTTCTTCTATATGATGTACTACATAGCCTGATGTGATTTAAGATCAAACCCCAGGTCCGTGGAGCCAACACGGATGCATTTCGGGGTGATTTAAACGCGTTCACTATATTATTTGTGCTGGCTTTTGTACTGATGTGCCGTTTTTCATATGGATTAGCCTAAATGGAGAGGCAAGGTGAAAAGCACTTTCGCTGTAGAGTGTGAATAATTTAGTATGTTGTGCAGTGACATTCAGCGTAGCTTGCACAACTGACTGAAGCCCAGTAACCGTGCTTGATGGAGGGTGATGAAGTTAGACGAGCTTTTCCCATCCGCCGTATCGGGGACAAGTTCAGTCGTCGGTCGATCCGATGTAATGGTGCTGCGATATTCCTCGAATGAACAAAGTAAACGCTAAGCAAACGTACGGGACCCTGAGCAAAGCTCATGGCCGTTTAATTTAGCCGCAGGGTACTTAGCAAGTTGTTTTTCTTGGCACGCAAATCCTTGAGTGACACCGTGCGCGAGCGGGGGGATTATAGCTACTCTTGTTTTCCTCGTCCAGATTCAGTCTGGCGGGTGTGTGTATGGCGATCTCTGGTAATTGACGTGGCTTGCTGGAAACGGGCGACAAATTGGTGTCTGTAGTGCAATTATACGGCGCCGTTCACATAGGACGTGTTCCTGCGTTCAAAAACAGATCGAAGGAGCGCGAGGCAATGGAAAAGACGCGTTTTAAGTAGTTTAACTGATCGTTGAATCGCACCCCCGCCGTCAAGTTACAACAAAGACAGCTTTTTAACGTGTGTGCATGAAGTGGCTGTTAGAAAATAGAGAATCCTGAATAAAAGAACGCCTCCTATGTGAACAGCTCCAACGCTTTAACCCGTGCAGGCTGTTCCATATATGACCGTGCTATATTTCTGCTAATAAATCGGTTTATGATCATTTTTATCGTTTATAATGGCTATTGCAGTCAGCAACATCCAGATCATTGTATTTATGCACTTTAAGGTATTTCAAGAAACTTTTTATAAATTAGTTAATGCAGAATCATTGAAGATACAGATTGTTGTTCAGATTGATTTAGAACTCAGATTGAATTAGAAACATACTATCTAATAATAATGTGTGATTAAGATGGCAACAGATAACAAAAACTATTAAAAAAAAAAAAAAAACACAGGAATGTGATGTCCATGAGTCTGAATAGTTTATAAAAGATGTGTGCATCGCTGTAAGACTTTTCCCACCATGTTCACAAGGGCTGCCATGTTACAGATTTATTCTCGAAAATGCCTGTTTCCTAATCTAAACTTCATTTTGTGTGTGTGTGGCCATCGATCAATAGTACTTGTCTTCTTCCCAGTTTCTGTTTGATAGGCTGTAGGCGTTATTTCCAGCATTTCTATTGTATTAGGTTTATTACAGCAAGATTAGACAACAAGACCTCAAGAGACAGTATTGTAGTTGGTGCTTTGTTATTTTTATGAGATTCGAAGCCAAGTTTAGTCACATTCTCAAGCTCTCCTGTTTTGTTATTGCCTGTTAGTTTAGCTTTGTAACGAAAGATATTCCTTGAATTCATAGCCAAGCACTGATATAGAATCTGCTTTTGTAAGCTGTTTGGAGCCAGTGCTTTTTATTCACTTGACTCAGTAACAAAAGGTATATGAGATTCGAAGTGAACAAAAGTGAAAGTTCAGATAAAAAACAAACAAACAAAAAAAAACACATACAGAAAAGAGTAAAAGTACAGAAAGGTGGGTGGAAATGCATCGTACCACCTGCTCAGGGTATGACTGATGAGGCTCATAGTTAATGTATGAGAACTCAGTGAGGGTCAGCTACTGTATGAGTTTCCATGCTTTTCTGCTCAAGTGAATCTGATGCACATCGAATTCTACATCAAATGAGTATAGGTGCAATACTGGAACTTTTTTCATAGGATTTATTGAAGGCAAAGACTCTACAGGGAACTCATACAGTGCAGAAAGTGAGAGGAACAGCAAACAATTGCTTCTCCCACACACAGAGACAGTTAAACATGCATTCTCACACATATAGACACAAAAGTAAAGCCTCAGATCTGACAAACACACATTAAAAAGAACTGGATAGGCCACTAAATATGCCTCCAGAGCAAATGTCACTCAAAAAAAAAAAAATCTGTAAGAGACCTAGCTAGAAAGATTGGGAAAAGAATGCTCAATGGAAATATATCAATTTACATAGAATAAAAGGGAAGATGTTCTGTAAGCACATTTTCGGCAATGGATCTTCCTACAATGCTCTAAAGGAGACCGCATTATCCTTTCTCTTTCAGTAGCAAGACCTCACCCTGGCTCGTTTCTCCAACTCTCCAGTTTTAGAGTTTCACCCAATTATTGTAAATTTTTCAGCAGCAGGTAGAGGAGCTGCTGTAATGCTGCGGTGTGCACTGATGTGAGAAACGCTGCTCACAGTGGAAATAAATGAAGGCACCATACGCATGAGCATGGTTTAGCATGTAAGATGCAAAACTACTTAAAGTGATCATGCTTTTTTATAGAAATTAAAGGAAAAGTTCACCCAAAAATTTAAAATTTGGTGAAAATGTTCTCTCCCTCCGGCCATCCGAGATGTAGATGAGTTTGTTGCTTCATTGAAACAGATTTGGAGAAATTTAGAAATTATATCATTTGCTCACCAATGGATCCTCTGCAGTGAATGGGTGCATTCAGAATGTGTATCCAAGCAGTTCATAAAAACATCACAATAATTCACACATTCGCTTGATAAGATGTTAATTGATGGACTGGAGTAGTGTGGATTAATTGTGGATTATTGTGATGTTTTTATCAGCTGTTTGTACTCTCATTCTGACGGCACCCATTCACTGCAGAGGATCCATTGTTGACGTAATGCTAAATTTATCCAAATCTGTTCTGAGGAAGAAACAAACTCATCTACATCTTGAATGACCTGATGGTGAGATTGGACTGAGAGGTACATTTTGAGCAAATTTTCATTTTTGGATGAAATATTACTCTAAAACTCGTAAATTCACCCTCATGCCAATGCAAACCTGATGACGTACTTTCTTCTGTGTAGGAAGATTTTTAGTGCCTTTCTTTGTCCATAAAATGAAAGTCAAATGTGTTGTCCTTTAAAATATTTTCTTTGTGTTCCACCTGGATGATGGTGAGGGTGCGTGAATGATGACAGAATTTTTATTTCTGGGTGAATCTTTTTGAAAGCCTTGCCAGTAATTGATCATTATATGAAGCATTAATCATTTCTTTTGCTTTGAAATCAGCCACATTTTTCATTTCGATCATCACTATCCCCTTCATCATCAGCTACATTGTCAGCCACAGCTGCATCTTCATCATCATCATCATCATCATCATCATCACCACCATTATTGTCTTCATGCTTTTCTCATTTTCCGCCCTCATCACAACTCATGGAATTGTTATTGTGTGCGCATAATAGTAGTCTGAGATTTGCAGTTGTTTACTGTGCTGAAAGGCACTGCACTCACACGATACAAAAAAATGAAGAGGGGCAATACAAACACTCTAATTGCTTTCAATAATTAATCTCCTCAAACAACTGCCTCGCCTTTGCAGCCTCGACGTGAATAGCATCAATCCGAGATACACGTTCAAATAAGAACCCAGCATTATTTTCACATAATGCCGCTGAGATGGATGTGCGAGCAAACTTTATTCCTGGTGTCTGTGGATTCCCCTGTCCATAGATATGTTCATCACAGACCTGAGTGAGTCCTACTGTTGCACTAATGAATCCTGACACTGCTCACAGATTGGACAGGTCAGTGCAATCCTCCGTGACCAGCGAATAACACAGTTCACTGGTCAGCGGACATAGAGCTATCTCATAGACCTGGCTCACAAAAGGTCTTTCTGACTTGCTCTCTGTATCAATCAGCCAGCATGAACTTTTGGGTTTAGAGCAACTTTGTGCTATTTCTGGCAAGTTTAGATAAGGAGTTATGGAACCCAGTTTAATAGCTCATCACCATTAGTTCACCATTAATGTTGGTTAGCCTTCAACCCTAAAATGAATTAAAGGAACACTCCACTTTTTTGAAAATATGCTCATTTTCCAACTCCCCAAGAGTTAAACACTTGAGTTTTACCGTTTTCGAATCCATTCAGCCGATTTCCGGGTCTGGTGGTAGCACTTTTAGCGTAGCTTAGCATAGATCATTGAATCTGATTAGACCGTTAGCATTTGGTCATCAAAAATGACCAAAGAGTCTCGATATTTTTCCTACTTAAAACTTGACACTTCTGTAGTTACATCGTGTACTAAGACTGACGGAAAATGAAAAGTTGCGATTTTCTAGGTAGATATGGCCAGGAACTATACTCTCATTCCAGCGTAATAATCAAGGAACTTTGCTGCTGTACCATGGGTGCAGCAGGCGCAATGATATTACGCAGCACCTGAAAGTAGTCCCCAGCTAGGTAACTA
>JAFVLL020033990.1:0-24049 GCA_021397915.2 Tor tambroides
ATATATTAGGGCTGTCAAACGATTAATCGCGATTAATTTTTTGACAGCACTAATATATATATATATGAAATATGCACATGCTGCTTAATAGCAACTACAGTATGTAACAGTAAACAGAACCTTTCAATTTTTGTGTAAAATGCAGATTGCAACCCAACTTAATTTCACAATTTAAGAAGGGCATGTCATTTCATTTTGATTAAAGATTACTTTTTCATGTTTTTAAATAAAAATAATTATGATGCAAGATAACTTTTTCCAATACATTTTCATTAAATATGACTGTTTTTTTAATTTTTAAAATACTTTTTACTTAAAAAAAAAAAAAAACTTAAAAAAAAATAATTTTGAATAAAACTTATGATTTGGATTTAGGCTTCAAAATTTTGACAAAACATTAGATTTCTCGATGTTGTAGGGCAGTTTTTGTGCTGCATCTGTGTGCCGCCTTCTTTTACACAAGCTGACAACTGTGTTCCTAAATTAATTTATTGCTGTTTTATACATCAGCAAATCAAGACAGTGGCTAAACTTCACAACATGAAAAACTTAGCAGCATGAAAAACAAAACTGTGATTCTGATTCTGAATAAGTTACACACAGAAATCCAGCGACACTTCCATCCCATTATAATCACTGAAGCGGTCACTGTGATTTTACACACGCACCCGTTTGAGGTCTGCAGTTCAGTGCAAGATCTCTGACTAAATGTGAGAAGAGTTGTGAACTCCTGTAAATGATCTACATGTAATCAACAAAGCTGCTACTGCTCGACACGTCACTTATTTACACCATGCCTGCTCTTTGTTGATTATAATGGGAGTGTTGCTGTTTGGATGTGGCACTTGCTTGCAGAACTCGCTTGCTCTATTCTGGAGGCCAACGCTGTGACACGCTGTGAATCCAAAATAATTCTGAAATACTAATCATGCTTTTCCCTTTGGTCCTGAGACTGCTTTATTGAGTGTATCATTTTCTTTCTTCTTTTATGTGCCACCACTAACATAAGCACACAGTGGCATGCAAAGACCTCCAGTAGAAAACCATGACACATTCTCCTCCACCATTCACTGGCTTCTTTATGCACTCGGAGTTCTTTCCCCAGCTTGACACCGTACAAAACATAATGTGTCCAATCTGACCCAAATAAATTAAACTTACTCTTATCACCTAAAGTGAACTTTGGACCAGTTCTCATCTCTCCACACAATATGCTCCTCAGCAAATGTGAGCCTAGCCTTTTGATTTTTTTCTGTTGATGAGAGGCATCATCACCGCAGAGTACGTTTTCAGTCTGACATCTCTTGAAGTGCCGAGACAGATCCTTACTCTGTTCATTGCTGAACTGGTGAGCAATTCCAGCTGCAGTGCTGAACCGATTCTCCATTGAGAGTCTCCACATTATTCTGCCGCCTTGTGCATTTGTCTTAAATGGATGACCAGCCTTTTGGGGGCTACAATGGTGAACCACTGCACAAAAAAGTGTTGAAGGTTAACGTGGAATGTTGTAATTGTAATTGGTTTTTATTAATTGTACAGCCCTAACATGAATTGTTACATTAATACTGCACTGTAAAAAAAAAAAAGAAAAAGTTGACCAAACTCAAAAATATAAGGCAACCTATCACAATCAACTTAAGTTAACTCAACTAGCAACCAAAAACTTAAAAACTTTAGTTCATCTAATGAATAAAAGTCAGTCTACTGAGTGTTAAAAGATCTGTCAGAGCAACCACAGAGTTTTTAGCTTTTAGCAATGGTAATCTTTTTAACAATCCTCTTTCTTTTAAAATTATGTTTATTTTCAAAGCCTTCTACATAATATGGGTAGTATTTGCCTCTTAAAACTAAAGGCAAACATTTATGCTAATATACAAATGTATTAAACAAGTTACAATGAGATGCACATACAGTACCTCACCACACGATTCTCAACAAATATTAAATCAGTAAAAATCAGTAAAATTTAAAACAATTATAATATTTTAATAATAATTAACATAAAATGTTTTCAAGCTGCAATGCATGCTGGGAACTAATGCAATATTGTTCAATGTAAAATTGTTTGTTCAGATGGCTCAATTTGAAAAGTTGGGAGAACATTTGGGTATGTTGTGAACAAATACTTGAGTATCTAAGTGAGGCAAACAAAACAACTTTTGCTAGTGGCATGTTTAGAATAGTTTTGTTCGGTTCACACAAAAAATTAAACTGACTTCTCCTACTAAAAATTCTTTGATCAGGCTACTTTTTTACATTGGTTAGTAGATCTTTTCGAAAGTAGTATTTTTTTCCAGTGAGCTACATTAAATAGCTACATTGAGCTACATTACATATCTACACAGTCTCTATGACCTGTTCATACAACAGTATTCTGGTTCATATAGTATTCTGGTCGTTGTAAGTGTACTGTAGAATGAATGACCAATGTCAATCCATTTTTCTGTTTTAGTGAAGGCCTTGAAATACTGTCTGTAAACATAGTGACAGTGACTAAAGTAAACATCAAAGATGGCATCCATAACACTTATCACAGTTGACGCGACAGTCGTCTTGGCTTTTATACCTCAGCAGAAAACTGACGGGAGCAGCTCTGGTTAAAGCCAGTGACTGGATCTAAAACTTTCACATGACAAACAGCTCATATCTCATTCTCTGTAAGTTACTGAAATCACACATGAAAACGCAAGAAATGAGATGCATGTGACACACTAGTTGTCAGACTATTTGTCCAGTACAGTTCTGTTCCAACAGCAGGATTTGCTGAAAATGTGCTCGTGATTACTGAAAAATACGGGTGTGAGTTCAGTTGCAGTGGTTGTCGCAATAGTAAAAAAAAACAAAAAAAAACTGTGGATGCACGTAACTTTATTAAATACTGGAATATAATGATGTATGTATTCTGCTGCTGTATGAACGTGGCTTGCATTTCTGTAGCTTTCCAAATCTGCACAAGTTTACAAATGCTTAAAGTTTTCAAATTCAATATTCATAAACATATGGTGTTAAATGATGGAGAACACAATTTTGATGACAAATGCATTAATAAATAAAACCCAGACTTGTAATGGAAGTTTACACTGTGTTAAGTCGTTCAATAAATTAAGTAGTGTTAACATATTTAATTAATCTCATTTATCATAAATACAATGAAATCAATCAGTGAAAGCCATGAATTAAACATTCTATGAACGTTTGAACGGTAACATTTAAATTATGCATTCAATGTTCAAAAGGCATGTTTGCTAGAATTTCACTTAACGTACGAATATTAATCACTTTGGCAATGCGTTTAGGAAACAAATGCTGCATCTATCTTATCTTGTTGAAGAGCTGCATTTGCATTTCTTTCATTGATGATAGTGTTTAATGCATCACATAATGCATTGATTTGGCTAAGCAAATGAGTTGTGTGCAGAATAATAACCGCAGTACACCCTGGGGGCCTGAAGCCTGTTTCTAAGGGACAGATACAACCGCTGGTCAGACCTGAGTGCTTTCTAACTAGCATTTTATCAATGCTTTCTTTTCCAGTGAGCACTTGTTTGAGTTTGTTGTTCCTGGCATTGACTCTGAGCAATGGACTGTAAAGATCCCATTTTAAAAATAGAGGAAGAAAAAAGGTTTGAGTGGAAAAGAAATCATTGTGACACATTAGTGTTGGTTTTACAGTGCTATTGCTGTGTTCATGCCTTTTCTAGAAGCTTCTAGGCTCTGGGGGAGAAAAAAAACAAACAAACAAAAAAACAAAAACAAAAAAACACTGAAACAGAAGAAAAGCCCGAAACTGGGCATGTTAACACAATTATGTGTTACTGTATCAAAGAACAGAAACTACACCATTTGCTTATAAGTTGCTTATAAGTTGCAAAAACAAGTAATGCATGACTTCTGTGTGCTTCTTTATGTTTGGAAACAGTTGTTGGTTTAGTGTCGTTATGAACGCTGCAAGTTGAAAATCTGGGATTCAAAACCGTATTTAAACCAAATAATATTTTAGACCGGAAGATTTAGGATAAAAAAAAAAAATAGAAAACAATAAAAATTATTACGTTGATGGATAATATCAGATACTACACTATTTATATAGGATGATACCGAATAAGACACTAAAGAAATAAATCACTCAAATTGTTACTCATAATGCACTATAGGTCAAAAGTAATAATTAAGATGTATTCATGTTTCTGAAAGAAGTCTTATTTCTTCTCACCAGAGCTTTTATTTAATCAAAAATACAATAAAAACAGTAAAGTTGTCAAATATTATTACAATAACTGTTTTATATTTGAAAATATTTTAAAATGTAACTTATTCCTGTGTAACTTATATATATATATATATATATATATATATATATATATATAAATCAGAAATTATGTTCATTGAATTTTCTATTTATCATATTATTTTTGGGGAAAAAGTATCAGTTTCTAAAAAAATAAAAAATAAATAAAAAATTGATAATATAAATTAGATTCTTTTTTTTTTTTCACCAGTGGACATTTGGGGCACTCTGTATTTCTGTACATGCAGGTCTGCTAAACTGTGTTGGGACATAACTGATGGTTTTCGTCTGCTGTGGATTATTTTATTGATAGGCTTATGTCTGCGGATAGTGATACTTTTAATCTTTTCAATAGGCTTTCTTGTCTTTGCTGTGTACTACTTTCATTGTTTTGCAGTTGACCCAAATGTGTCAAGAGCTAATTGAAAATGAATGTTTTGAAAATGCTTGATGAGGTAAGCAGATTTTAAATCAGTTTACCTCATAAGAAAATAAAACGAAAAAGAGAAAGACAGATACCTGCAGTAACTGGATTACATGTTTTCATGGAGCACCATGAAAGCAGGATAAGTATTTTTTTGTTTATGCCTAAATATGAAGAAAATGCAGATTTTCAGGAACCTTTCCATCAAAGGTGATTAGAATGACTTACACAGCCGTGTACAAAATTTGTATTGTTTGCAAAACTGGCAGGCTTGTTCTCCCTACCCACTGAGGAAGAATCTTACTCATATAAACCACCGGAACATTTGCCTGCTTGGCAAACAGTAATTATTTGCTTGGATTATTCTTAGCGTACATTGTTTTCCAAACAGTTTAAGTGTATTTCACCCTCCCTGTCCGGAGAGAGAGGGGTGCAATTTTGACTGGCTTGGCACCAGATCACGCAGGGTGACTGAAGGTAAAAGCAGCTTCAAGGAAAGTTCACAATGTTACGGATTATACGGATAATCCTCCGGAATCATCCAAACAGAGAGGCCGATTTGATAAACGAACATCAACCCAGAAAGCACTTAAGGACAACCCGGTCGATCTCGCAGGTCAAACTGACTGTGATCCATCATTACACTGCTAACTATTGGGCCAGTTAGACATTTTCCAGAACAGATTAGCTAGATGTTTTCCGGGATAGGGATTGCGGAATATGGTATCATCAACACCGAAACAGTGAGACGGATATATAGAGGGGCAGTGAATGGCCTTAAACATAGTGTGACGTCAGTGTGTGAGGTTAAAAGGAAAACTCGAGGGGGGAATCACTTTTTTCCTTTTAAAAAGATAAGCTCAGGGCGGTCTTTCATTAGGAGCACGACCGCTGTGTGATTTAATCTGGCTTTAATCTCCGGCGCATATGGTCTTCTCCATCAAGGACAACATGGAGATAGATGGCAGTGCAACCATCAGCATGCATGAATCTAATAAGGATGACAAAACATATATGCAGTATATTGTTTTTATACATGCTGAAACAACTCTGTGCCTAAAGATAATCTACTGTATGCTTCTACGATTTGATACTAAAAATTGGCCACTATTAAAAGCTATAAGGAGTTTTACAGTATTTTGTGATGTATCCAGTAATCACAATCTACACTGAACAAAATTTATAATAGGATTTACATTTTCACTCAGAAATTGCTTATAATTTGCACTAATAATTATAACGAAATGGCAAGTAGAAGTAGAAAGATTGAAAAGGTATTTCACTGTAAAAATGTACAATACAATGTAATTTGTTTTATTTTCATCAATTTTAATAACTTCAAAAAATTTTTAGTCTTTATTTTAAAATGACTATTATGAATATTTGATTAAATTTGACTGATTCAAACTCAAAGAATTAGTTCATGTCAGTGAATCAAGTTAATTCGAATCAACATACCTCAAAATATTAAGTCTTTGTGAGGCATTTTCCAAAAAAATAAAAAATAAAAAATTGGTATATATTGAGTGTATTGGCATAAATAGTGCCTGAGACTTGTTTACTGAACATTTCTTCATTCCCCAGGAACTCTCTGACCTTTAAGGCACTATGAAATCAACATTGGAGGTCATATCTGTTAGCTTTAAGGTCATCTATATTCTAGTTAGTGTCCACATCGACAAATTTCATTTTTCATATACACATTTAAAATGTCCTCTTCAAAGTGGAATGCATAGCAAAGAAAATTGTGCTTGACAAGTAATTTAATGAGATTTTTAAATGTCATTCCAAATGTTCATTTAGTGAAGTGTCATGTGGAAAATTATTACAACTTTTAAATATGTTTTGGTTTGGACCAAACTATGTTTCCTCTGATTCTTTGGGAAAACAATCTTAAGCGATTACTGAGTAAATATAATATCAAGATCAAAAGGCTGGAAAATATTGAGATAATTGATCATTCTCAAACGTTACTGTCCAGCCATATTAGGAGTTGACTGGTAAATTATGTGTAAGATTAATGACAAAAAGAATCCGATTTTGAATATTACATTAACTGATCAAGTGAGAAAGTTTAAAGTACACTTGAGTTACACCAGATTTTTCAATGTCTAATTGTATGTAACATAAATAAAATAATGCATTATTGGCTATTGGTCATCGACTAGATTCCCTTTCCATCATGATAATTGACAGTAGAATCAATTCACTAAATTACCAGGTCAGTAAGACAAAATTGCAGCTTTTGTACCTACAAAGACATCATGACTTTATATTTCATAAATTCAAACAGCAGTGAAGTTAATTTCATGTGTAATTCTTGAAATCCTGTCATTTTGATGGTGTTTCATCCAGAAGCTCAAGACTGTTTACGCCAAATGATTGTGTCAATATTCAGCTTGATGTTGCGTCCCGTGGCATTTTATAAAACATGGCGGAGGTTTTCATTACTTTGATGCAATCTGTGATTACTGAAATTCTTAATGGAAAAAACGTATTAGTCTCAGACAGAGGCTGTCTAAAGTCAGCTCTAGCAGTGAAGGGTGAGTATTAAAGCGGCTTGAAACTTTGCTTTCAGACTGTTGTACTGCAGATCTGGCAGTTGTTTTAATGTGCGCCGGCACACTGTCTACAGTGGCAGTAAAAGGGTCACTGAAAATGTCAAAGGTGGACCGCTGTGCTTTGAAACGAGCGAGATTCAATTTAGCAGTGCAATCAGCACCTGGAAGGACGTCTGAGAGAGCATCATTGATCGTTTGGTAAACAGGAAAATGCATAAGGTTCTTCTGTTGTTGCTGAGGCTCCTGTTTCAATTAACTGCCTTTAAAAGAGCCACACATCTGTTTTATTAAGTGTTTGTCCCTCGTAATGACCAGACTGCAAGGGTGCTTAGTTACATAACGCAAACATGTAATCATAAAGAGGGTTATCATCTGAAAGAACTTGCCGATATCCCACCACGCCAACTCTGATTTTCTTGAAAACTCACAGGCAGTGCACATCAAAAGCAAATCTGAGTTTCTTGGAATCACTGATTCCAGAGACATTTCCCTGTAGCCTCAGCATTGGAGTTTTTTGGTAGCACTTTTAATGACATTATGATGCTAACCACGGGTGGTCTGTGGTCTGCGTCTTACAGTGCTCAATTTTATATAATATGAAATTGAAGCAAACAGAAGTCAATTTTCAATTTGCCTATAGACCCATCCAAATGCAAAATCCTGCTTATGCATGTAACGCCTCTTGGTGAACGATTAGTGGAGCGTCCTAAGGGAAACATTGTGATTACTATTGCTAATACTTTACTAAGCAATCAGACTTACATTTTGTGCCTGGTGGATGATAAAACAAACAAAAAAATCCCTTAGACTTACATTGAAGGAGGAATCAGATTTAGAAACTGGAATGAGACATGAGGATTGGCTGTTGATTTGGGTCAGTGAACAACCACTTAAAACATTTTAGATCATGGGTCTTCAATGTTTTGTAGGCCCCTTGGTGAACTGTTTGATTTCTACTGCCATTCAAAAGTTTGTGGAGAGTAAGATTTTTCTGTTGCATGCATAAATAATAATAATAAAAAAAAAATTACATAAGATTAAATTAAACATAAACATAAAATTAATAATAATTATGCAACCTAGGCTCATTGGAAATATGTGCCTATTCATACATTTCTGCAAAACTGAAAAAACGTACCCATACATACAAATCGCTGCAGTTTCCAGTTGAAATGAACACTAGAGGCAGTAAAACTCTGACAACTTTTATTCTTTTTCACACAAAAGTATAATTTACAGGTATATTTTTGATTAATAAAGGCTAATTTTCACACAGTTAGTTGCAGAATGTTATGTTATGACTTCAAAACAATTTTAACATCCTGCACGATTTGAAAACTGATACTTTTGAACGTTGTCGTCATATATACAGCTTCATATGCATGAGTTTTCTAATCTAGTAGATTTACTCGGTAGTTTACGCGATACGGCGTTGCACTTAGGTGATGAAGAGCGCCGGTACGAATCCCCGTGTAACTGCGGTTCGACTAAACAACTTAAATCCAAAAAAGGAAGTTAAAATAGTATGGCTGCATCAGCGAATACATTTTTATATTACTTTTGCATTTGTTAACACTATTGGGTAGGTTTAGGTTTGGGTTTGGTGTAGGGGATATTTCCGACATGATAGAGCATTAATCTTTAGCGACACTCACCGGATATTTGAATTCTGAATGGCATAAAAGCACTTCGCATAATCTAGCATAATAAAAACGCTGCAATATGTGCCTGTACCAACGTAATAAAAACGTGCCACGGTCACGTATTAAACGTGTGTTTTAGCGCCACTCTCTGGACATTTCACTTTGAAACTGCCGCGAAACGTGCATTAAGGTACGTAAGTACGGGGTTGCAGAAATGTATGTAGAGGCACATATTTCCAATGAGCCTGGGTTGTAATTATAATAATAAAAATACACTTTTATTAATACATTTTTCAGTAAGGATAGACATTTATTAAATTGATCAGTAAAGACATTTATAATGTAACAAATGATATTTCAAATAAATAATGTTGTCTATTCATTAAATAACCCTGAAATAAAAATGTATCACAATTTCCATAAGAATATTAGGCAGCAAAAAAATGTTTTCAACATTAGTAATAATAATAATAATATTAATAATAATAAAAAAAAATCTTGATCATCAAATGAGCATATTAGAATGATTTCTTAAGGATCATGTGACACTCAAGACTGGAGTAATGATGCTGAAAATTCAGCGTTGCATCACAGGAATAAATTACATTTTAAAATATATTCAAATAGAAAACTACTATTTTGAATTGTAATAATATTTCAGAATATTACTGTTTTTGCTGTAATTTTGTTAAAATAAATGCAGCCTTGGCAAACATAAGATACTTCTTTCGAAAACTTAAAGTATTACCAACCATAAACATTTGAACAGTATTGTACAAATATGCATGCAGTTTTAATGTTTGGGTGTAGTATTATTATTAGTCATATTTGTGGAAGGTCAGTTTAATATTTAGCATCTTAAATCCAGCTTTGGTTGGATATATTGTAATTTCTGTTTAGTGCATTTTCATTTCTTCAGGGTTTTTTTTTGGATTAATAATCAGCAGCAGTACCACCAAAACATCTATACAGAACTGTTTTCCTCTTTTTCACATCTCTAGCTACTTCTCTTGCCGCACATATCTCATATGTTGTTGTTTATACGTGTCTCAGGATAAATTCTTTTTTATTGAAGCACCTCCTATCTTGCTTGGAAACATCCTAAAACTTGCTTCCTGATTGACAGTTCGGTTTTCCCCCTCCGTTAAGTGTGCTGTGTCACTGATGTCAGAGCTTTCATAACTGCTGGCAAAATTGCCACCAAACCGCTTGTTTGTTCAGTCAGCTATGATTTGAGATGCTCAGCGCGCCCCGTCTACGATGGTGTTCCCAGACATGTTGACCTTTTCAGATGCTTGTTTGTTTGTTCGACAGGCATGGTGGGCGGTGCTAGTCTGATGGTTAAGGATGTGGGCTGGTGATGAGAAAAAAAAGTGACCAAGAACGGGACAACCGGTGAGCTTCACAGGTCTCCATAAATGCAGCTCAAGGTTTTTTCATTTTTTTTTGTAAAAAATATGAAAAGTGCATTATATGCTGCAAATTCATTCTGTTACTTGTGAAGGTCTTAATCAAATTAAAGACAAGTGTGTTTTCAAAGAAGTTGACAGCATGCATCATATTGTTTCGTGACTGTAAATAAGTGATCAAGTTTCTTTGCAAAGAAGAAACACTTCTCTCAAGACTTCTTTCTGCTCAATACTCCATTACATTTAAAGCATTTTTTTTCTTCGCATCAACATTTTTTCTTCACATTTTTGCTGAGTGAAGTTAGATAACCTGTCTGGATCTTGTTGCTGGATCTGAAGTTCTTGTTCATTTATGTAAGCAAATATTGATTAAACTAATGAGAACTTGACAACATGAAAACATGTTTTTCATTACATTGCACTGCTTTTCCATTGATTTTCTATGTAAACGAGCTAGACAGTGTTCTATCTATCTATCTATCTATCTATCTATCTATCTATCTATCTATCTATCTATCTATCTATCTACCCATAAATTGTTCCCTTGTTAAATCTATCGTTCTATCATTCTATCATCAATCTGTCCATCCATCCTTCCCTTACCCCCTTAAATTGCTGCTGTTTCAATTTCATGTGAATACTATAACTTGATAGCTTGTCCAACTAAGAAAAAAAAGATCACTTTGCACAATATAAAGTCATATTAAATTAAAGTAGATAGTTACTCTTTATGAAAATGTGAGAGTGGTGCTAGCTTATGGCGGTGACTCTCAAAACTCAATAAATAAAGTAAAATATGCACTATAAGCCAGCAATGCATGATACTTGACTTGAACAGAAAAAAAGTGAGAAAGAGTAAATCAGAAGGCAGTTAATTGCATAATTAATTCATGCAGTGGTAATTTGTGTAAGTTGGGGCATATTGCTCAGTGATTAACAAGAAAATAGCACTTTTTGTCAAGCAGGTTGTCCACCCCTGGTTTAAAGAAATGCCTGCAGAAAAGAGGCTTGGAAGTAAATGTGAGTACAGGTCACTTTCACCTTGGTTTTGTGTTACACCATTTTTTTTCTTTAGTGAAATACCATAAACCTTCCCAGGGTTTCACCGAGCAAATATATGAGTTTGTATTACATTTCCACTGGGCTTCTTTGTTGTGGTTTGCAAAATGGGAAAAGAATGAGGTTAAGACTGTAATTCTGTTTCTGCCTCATCTCTTGTGCATTAAGAGCACAGCATGTCCGGCTTTATCCGGGTCTGTACGGCTGTGGCAAGGCCACGCTCACTGAGTCAGGATGTTTCAATTCTAGGTTGCTTTCTGAAACCAGATAACATTCCAATTTGTTGCAATTTCTGTCCACAAACTTGAGTAGTTTTCTTATTCTGTTACAGTAGCTGTTCAAACCACAATTTTTTCCATAGTCTTTGTACATCTCTCTGCAGCTAGCATCTATCTATCTATCTATCTATCTATCTATCTATCTATCTATCTATCTATCTATCTATCTATCTATCTATCTATTTTTTGTTCTGTCTGTCCCTCATTCTGTCCATATATACATCCACCATCTGTCCATCCATGAAACATTTTCCCTGTGTTCTTCAGAGTCAGTCTGGAGGATATTATGTCAATAATTGCTAAAATGAGCTTTAAGTTTCATAATCAGCATGCTGAAATGAGCTTGTTGTAACTAGACCTTTTCTTTTCCCTGTTGTTAACATTATTGTCTTCTTTTTCAATTTCAGGTAAATCATCCTACATGTTTCCAGGAGAGGCTTAGAGACGTGTTCATATCAGGATGTATTTGTCCCCTTTTATCTCTCCGTTGGTCAGGAAGGCAGCAATTACAGGTTTTTCATATATTGTGTGGGCAGCACAGACAATCTCTCGTCTCTTCCTCTCAGTAAATGATGTTATCCTGAATCAGTGTAGCACCCCACTGTTCCTGAGACGGCCAGCAAATTTCATTAGAAAGCAGAGGAAGGATCAAAAAACCTCCGAGTGTGGTTGAAGAACAGGCTAATATCAGACTCATAGCACCGTGTCCTCACCAGGCTTGATGCGACAAGCAATTTGTCTGTCTACACTAAAAGAGGAAGATGGCGTGCCACGAAATCAAAGCCAATCACTCACAACCCAATGCAGCTGAACAGCAAAACTTACATGAGTTCAGTGAGGATTTTCTGTCATTGAAAAAAAAAAAAAACATGCTCTTTGAAGTTTAATTTGATCCAATCAGTTTCCGGCGTGGGCGGGGCTACTTGGCATGACATCACAGAAATCAAACCCTGGCAAATGACAAAATGTAGCATCGTGGCTGATTAAGAGAGAGCTTTTATCGCCTGATGCTTTTAATGTTCCCTTTAGTTTGGACATGATGTAATATTTTTATCTAGAAAATGCACAAATGCACCAATTTTATCATTCACCAGATTACTTGGAAAAAGCACAACTCTCCTCAACGAATGTACAGTGTCATTCATGTTTGTAGCACAGAGCGTGCCGGATGAGTTTCATAATTAGGGATAGGGATTTAGTCAAATCCCATAGTAATAATGATACTAAATGACAGACAGACTGATCTTGAAGTATTGATTCTTTTGATAATGAATCAAGAGGATCAATCCTCACATTAAACTATTGATCCAAAAAGTGTGTTTTTTTTTATAGTGATTTTATTATTTATTTAGCATGAAAACTACTGCATTAATTAAGCTTCAGCATGAAAGCAAAATATACAGAATCATGCACTTACTAATTCTAAATAATAGTTAATTGTGACATTTATTTGAACTTTTTTTCAATTAAAAGTTGTTAAAAGATTAATTACGCTCTGTAGTTGTTCTTAATATATGCTAAACAAAAACAGAAGTTTAATAATTAGCAATTTAGGCATATTCCATGTTAAAAGTATGCCTTTCAAATATGTTAAATAGCTTTAATTATACTCATTGAATCACAACAAAATCAAGTTGTCAAGAGTTATTTTATTTGAATTTGTAATAATATTTAAGAATATGACTGTATTTTTAATTACATTAACGGAGCCTCGGTGAGCATAAGAGACTTCTTTCAAAAAACACAGTATTACTGACCCCAAACTTTTTAATAGCTACCAATAAAAATGTTCATATTATATTAGTATTTGTGATATCTATAATAAAACCCTTGATTTTATGTATGCCTACATAAAGTGAAAATTTAGGACAACTGCAGCAAGCGATTATGCAAATGTTGTTTGTTTTTTAAGAATATGTAACATATTGCTGAATTTCACTGCGGCAAAAAGTGGCAATTATGTGAGATTCACAATGACTAAACACATGACAATAAAAAATATAAATAACAACAGCACTGTTTGAATGCAGGCACATCTTGAATCAGCTAAAAACAGCTATTGAGAGCCTGCTGAGGCCTGCCTAACCTCTGTGGAGACAGAGATAGCATTACTGCACTACAATATGAGGTGTCTGCCCTCCATAATGCCTGTTATGTATTAATCCTTTCCATTTCGAGCCTCTCTCATGGACGTTCAGAGACAACGGTATTTGTTACGACACACGCTGAAAGCTAACGGGATGTCCGGGGATTAGAGTCGGAGAGAAGGCATAGGAGAGGTGCTCCAGATATCCTCAGTTTTGGCTCATCAGATGATGCGGCTGATGGCGTCTCGAGTATTTACTGAGAATCCAGATTAACCCGAGTTTAATTTGTAATTAGATGAAGCAGTCATAGTCTCTGTTTGTTACAATGGAAGGGGATTACGCAGAGCTGCTCTACTTTGCTTTTGTTTACGTGTGTTTGTGGGATAAGTAAAGTTATGAGGGAGGAGAGATGTGGTTTGAATTGTGAAAGAGAGCCAGGATACAAGCTATAATTTACATTTTGGGCAGCTCTGGGGGTGCAATTTAAAAAAAAAATTACACTCGCTCAGAAAAGATGCTCACAGAAGGGCGTTTAAATTCAGTTTCAGTGATTAAACTGGCTCTGATTTACTTTCATAATTTATTTACAATTTAGATTTCCAAAAGCTAATAATCATTTTTAAAGTATTTAAAATGTATAAATAAACACATTATGGTATATACTGTTATATAAATATACAATATATAAATATATATATATATTAAATATACAATATATATTCACAGATAAAAAAAAAACAAACCCTGATCTATTAAAGTCATTGCTCACAAGTTCTCAAAAGTCCCAAGCTATACATTTACTCTGTCTTCTTTTTAAATAATTCATTTTTTTATTTGAATAATATTATAATGTATAAATATTTATTTTCTATAATTCTTTTTAAATAAAAAATATACAGCTTTTAAATAATAAATATTTATTTGAAATATATATATTAAATTTATTTATATAATTTTCTTTATATATTTTTCTCAAATTTTGATTGTTCTCAAAATGTTTAATATTTATTTTTATATATTTTATATTTATTTATATATATTTTTTTTCTTAAAAAGATTAGTCAAATATTTGCCATATTTGAGAACTCATGAACAATGACTCAAACTAAAAAATCTGAATAGTTTTTTCATACATTCATTGTTCATATATATATATATATATATATATATATATACACACACACACACACAATAAATATTTATATTTTCATAATTTATGCATTTTGTATTATTTAAATACATTTTAAAAAGAAGACAGAGTAAACCTATAAGCAATAACTGAACAACAATTGATTTTTTTTCTATCTGTGCATCACTGCATTTAAATGAATAGTCTTAACAAACAGGTTCACTAAATTACAAATCTGCGCATGCATAACATCACAAAAACACTACGTAACGATGCTGCATTTGTAAAGTACAGATGAGACCGTGTGAAACTTTTGTTGATCAGCACATCAGTCACTCCTCCTCCTCCTCAAACGTTATGAAATGTAGTTTATAGAAGTTGTGTTGAAAAGACCAACCCACAAATACTCCAGAGTTGACAGTGATGATATAGTTGCAGCTGAAATCATTCCCTACCACCATAAGAGTGTCAAAACTGCAATGCAGTCAGAGCTTTATTTAGTCTGAGAAACATTCATTGTGACAGCTGCTAGAAAAGAACAATCCTCCCTATGCAGATGTTCGATCCTTCATCACCCGCGAGATACCTCTGACAGCACCGTCTACGGAAGAGCTGCTCTAAACAGCATGATTACAATAATTACGGTTTAGAGAAACCATTTAATACTTTAAATGAGTGAAAGAACAAGAATGATAGTGCAAAGAGAGAATAAGAGCTCTTTATGGGCGTAACAAGATGCAGACATCACGGTAATCCTCTTTTAACAAGATGAGTGATCAAGTCTTTTGTCAGGTTGTCGAAGGCGGACAATCAATGGTGGTAATTTAGCCCCCCTGCGAGTGCCAGCGGCCCGAACGGCCCCCTCATTTATTACCAGCACAGAGCAGGAGACAGAACCCTTGCTTACAGGCCGAGACCGAGAGAGAGAGAGAGAGAGAGAGAGAGAGGAAAATGAGAAAAGAGTGTGCTAAGAGAGGACACATCTAAAGATGGGAAGTGCTAATGAGCAGAAAGAAACCAGAGGAGAACATGTTTCTGCCAATTCGCCTGTGTCAGATAAATGGCAGAACACTTATTTTGAGGTTTTATGTTTCAGCCTGTTCTTCTGTGGTGTTTGCTAAAGCAGGCATCGCTATTACAGGTGCTCAAAGAGGTTAGAGATTCCAACAAACCTGAAACCTATAGCATCAAAAGCATTAAAAGTCTGTGCATAACTCTATTTAAAGGAACAGTTCATCAAATTGAAACTTTACTCACCCTCAAGTTATTCATCATCCACTGTATGTTTTTTTTTTTTTTTTTTTTTCCATGGGTACAGATTTGGAGATTATATCACTCAGTAATGGATCCTCTGCAGTGAATGGGTGCCGTCAGAATGAGAGTCCAAACAGCTGATAAAAACATTACATCACAATAATCCACAAGTAATCCACACCACTCCAGTCCACAATATTTTCTTGTGAGGTGAAAAGCTGTGTGCTTGTTATAAACAAATTCATCATTAAGCTGTTTTTAACTTAAACTGCTGCTTTCATGAGTCCACAATGCATAATATAGCTTTCTCCATTGACTCACTCAGTCGACTTGTCTGAATCAGGAGAGAAATATGCACAGATCAAGCACGGTTTTAAACAAATAGTCTGTGGATTTTGATTTGAGAGGTCAACATAGGATGGACTTTTTCACTAAAGGAAGCGATATTATGAGTTATGGACTTGTATTTTGGCCAATAGCCAAATTTTTTTTTTCTTCACTTTTTCTAACACTCTTGCACTCATTCACTGCAGAGGATCTGTTGCTGAGAAACTGATGAAATCTAAATTTCTCCAAATCTTTTCAAATCAAGAAACAAACTCATCTACATCTTGGATGGCCTAAAGGTAAGTACATTTTCAGCAAATTTTCTTTTTTGAGTGAACTATTCCTTCAATTTACACTTGTTGCGGCCCACACTTGATTTCTAAACTACTTAAAACACTGATTAAACAATTTATTTCTTTTGTCATGTCATGAAATTTTGTCATGAATGTGTATGTTGTATTTTGATTAATATATGTATTTATCATTTTGCTTGTAATTAATAATTAGACTGTTTACTTGACTGTTTACTTACATTAGTTTAGTGTTAGTTTTTGCTGTTGTTTTGAAATTATTATTTTTTTAAAACATTGTGGCAGCTTCTAGCTTAAAAGAAAAAAAAAACTAACATATCTGTGTCTGTTTTTTTTTTGGGGGGGGGGGGCTGTGTTATGGAAAATACATGTAGGGCTTTTATACACAGTGTGTGCCATTGTAAAGACTAGGTTTATCCCTCATAAAATATTCATCCAAGAAAATTCTAAATGCTGTCTACCCTGTCTAAGGTCTAACCTTTAGTCATGTGAAAGGATGTTTTTTTTTTTTTGTTTTTTTTCCCCCGTTTATAGAGAAGCTATTTTTTAATACAATGGGAGCTTATAATGTCTCTCTCTCACACACACACACACATACATACATATATATATATATATATATATATATATATATATTAGTCTCTGACAAGCTACAAGAGAGGTTTTTTTGTTTTTACATCAATCTTTAGTTATCTTTAGTGTTGATTTTTGGTGAAATGCATATTTCACTAATTAGGATCAATTTGGCCCGCAGTACAAAAGTCATAACTCAACACAACAGGAGGGTTAATCAATCAAATTAATGTGGATTATAATACTGTAAGCTCTGTTCCAAAATCTAGTGAGATGCCTCAAAGTTAGCTGCCTTCTAAGGGAGCATCCTAAGTGATACACTTCTGATGAACCTCGTAAGTGACAGATCTGGAACGCTCTACATAGGAAGTAACTCTGTGGGCCACACAAATAGCACACCCCATGGGAAAGCTGACCCGCTATTGCCTTCATTACAATTTGACATTAGCACGTGTGATATGATAAGAATAAAAATGCTTAGCATGCAGAAATGCTGGAGTAAAATAATTATTTTTTGATTACACTGACCTACAGTATACTTTTTAGTAAAAAAGAACGATTTTGCTTATTTGTCATAAGCATTTTTCTCATGTCGTCATTTAGGATTTATTTGCAGCATGCATGGACTAACATGCCGACCTTTTGGAACAGTCTGTATGATGAATAGAACCATAGACTTATTGACCTGAACCAGTAAGTATCCACCCACAGCACCTTAGCAACCACTTAACATGCCCTAGAAACCACCCAGAATACCCTAGCAACTACTTAGCAATGCTCTAGAAACCACCCAGACCCCCCTAGCAGCCACTTAGTAATGCCTTTGCAACCAACTACAGCACCGTATAATCAATGCACTGGGAAACAGAAAATGTACATTCTTCACAAAATATAATAAAAATTCTGAAGGATCATGTGACACTGAAGACTGAAGTAATGACAGCTTTGCCATTTAAAATAGACATATGTTCTTCTGTTATTTCCAGAGATAAGAGGAATCAATGTGGCAAAGTGCTGAAGAATGGATTTAAGACTGTGGTTTGGCATCAATGTAATCAGAAGAGTTTAACATTGTGCCAAACCAGGTGTGACGCATTACAGCAACAAGTGGTAAATCCTGTCTCTTCCATCTTAATCTTGAGTTTTTATCCTAACCAGCAGTGACAAGCATTGTACGATGACAAAACATTTCAACATCATCTCATTACAGTTCATAATGTGTTTCTATCACAAAATCATAAAGATATATAATCATTAAAATAAAGTCTGAAGTTGTACACACAGTATACATAACAAGGTTTTGATTTAGAAGCTGCACTTAAAAAAACAAACAACAACAACAACAAAAGATTATTTACTTATGGTTTATTTTAAGAACCATTTCTCACTATTAACTATACCCTAGTGAATAATAAATATATTAAAATACCTTTATTTTGTGCTAAGTATATATTTAGATATTTATATTCTTAATAAAAATGCCCTGCAATTGTACTTTTAGTACACTAAACTGGTATACTTAAAGTCTGTTAAATTGGAACCACTAATTTTGTACTTAAACTCTTAAGGCCCAGAAAAAAAAACAACCAAAAAAAAAACAACAACTAGGAAGTATTTAGTATTTTTTTTTTCATGTCATTACATTGTTCAGAGCATTAGAAGAAAAAAAAAAAAAGAAAATTATATTTCATTCATATGTTATGCTATGTCATCGGTAGAGGACACCGGGACTCAATTTTAAAAAAAAATGAATAAAAAGACATGAATGAACATGCATAGGCAAAAACAATTGATTTTTTAAAATCACCAATACATCTTAAGGTTTCAGGATTTTAATTTATTTTTTTTGGTCAAACTTTGTATAAAGATGATTCTCAACTGTTATAACAGAATGATTTGATATACCATTTTTCTTTATGCAAAATGTGTGAAAAATGGCCATAAACAGCTTTTCCCATTATATACAATGTATCTATAAAATGTATCTAATTTGCATATTGTGTTTTTGGGGCAACATGTAATGAAAAAATAAGTATAATAATGGGGGTAATAATTGGCAAGATTTTCATAATATATAATATTTTATAGGAACATTGAAATATATTTTATTTCCCTATTCATTTGTTCTGACTCCCAAAATGCGTAATAAACATGCTTTTATTCCTGGTGTCCTCAACTGAGGATATGTATGAAATCAATGTCCTGTTTCGTAACAGAAAGTCATATTTTGATTTGAAACCCCATAACTGTCACAATTCAAGGCAGGAGAAAAAGGGTTAATGCAAACACAGGTGGGTTTATTGAATGAGTTGCAGAGTGAGACGGTGGTAAATGAGGAGGTGAGTAGAAACACTTTGGGCAGTTCTTGGGTTCTTATCTGAGAAGGCTGATGCTGAGTCTTTTGCAGGGAGATTGGGGATCATGCTGGAGTCGAGGAGATCAGGATTGGAGGAGCGCTGGAGCATCTGAGGGTAAGTACAAACAGGTAAAACGTAGGAGAGAGACTGGTATGGTTCAGGGTAGTGAACGGTAGACCGGACGATCTGTGACTGAGTGGAGCGTGACTTTATATGTGGCTTGACTGCAGACGGCAGGTGCAGGTGATCAGAATACAGGAGAGTGTGATACAGGTGAGTGTGTCCAGGACGGAGACACAGGAGGCCTCCACGGCGGATCAGGAAGCTCGGGAGGCCCCGGCGGAGCTGGGAGCTTGGGCGGCCACGGCGGGTCAAGAGACTCGGGAGGCCATGGCAGATCAGGATCTACCTCCGAGGCCGCGGCCCCAGCCCCCGCCCCAGCCTCAGCCTCTACGGTTGGAGCCTTTCTAACCCCAACCACCCCCCCCCCCCCCCAAAAATGATGACTGGATCGATGACTGGATCATCATGGCCCGGTCACGAGAGCAGTTGTGTGATCACAGGGACCTGGTGCTCCGGCACCTCAGCCAGTTGGGGCTTCAGGTCAACTGGGAAAAGAGCAAACTCTTCCCCGTGCAGAAAATCTCTTTTCTCAGTATGGAGTTAGACTCGGTGAGTATGATGGCGCCTTTCACCAAATGATCATACCCAGTCAGTGCTGAACTGCCTGAGTTCCTTCAGAGGCAGGAATGTGATATCTCTGAAGCATTTTCAGAGGCTCTTGGGGCATATGGTATCCGCAGCTCGGATTGCTTCATATGAGACCACTTCAGCACTGGTTAAACTCCTGAGTCCCAAGATGGGCATGGTGTCGCAGCACACTTCATGTGACCATTAGCCCCTGATCAGCCCCTATTCAGCCCCTGGATGGACCTTGCCTTTCTATGGGCCGGGGTGCCCTTAGAACAAGTGCCCCGGCATGTCGTCGTCACAACGGATGCCTCCAATACGGTCTGGGGCGCTACATGAAACATGCAGGCAGCTCTGGACAGGGCTTCAAGTGGCACATCAACTGCCTAGTGCTGTTGGCAGTGCATCTGGCCTTGCGGCAGTTCCGGCCACTGCTGCAAGACAAGCACATGTTGGTCCACACGGACAACACTGCGGCTGTCTCGTACATCAACTGGCAGGGAGGTCTACGATCATGTTGCATGTCACAGCTCGCCCGTCATCTCCTCCTCTGGAGTCAGACACGGCTCAAGTCGCTGCGCGCCATCTACATTCCGGGGGAGCTCAATCGTGCAGCCAACATGCCCCCCAACAGCTCACGTTCCCCGGAGAGTGGTGACTCCATCCCGAGATGAGCTGGCTGATCTGGAGTCGATTCGGCGAAGCTCAGGTAGACCTGTTTGCTTCCCGCGAGTCCTCCCACTGCCAGCTGTATTTCTCCTTGACCGAGGGCCCCCTCGGCACGGACGCACTGGCACACAGCTGGCCTCGGGCCCTATGCAAGTATGCATTTCCCCCAGTGAGCCTGCTCGCACAGACATTGTGCAAGGTCAGGGAGGACGAGGAACAGGTCTTGGTGGTTGCAACTTACTGGTCCACCCGCACCTGGTTTTCGGAACTCATGCTTCTTGTGACAGCCCCTCTCTGGCGCATCCCTCTAAGGTAGGACTTTCTTTCTCAGGGGCTCGGCACTAGGGCTGGGTATCGATTCAGATGTCCCAATTCGATTCGATTTCGATTTCGATTCGTAAGCTCTCGATTCGATTCGATTCTCGATTTTTTGATTACATTCAGTGAATATAGTTTTAATACAAATGCTATTGATCTTTATAAAAAAAAATGAACAGTAAACATCAGTTTACAAATGGTGAATTAATTGAAAGAAATTAAGAGCCACAGGCCTGTATTTTAAACCAATTATTTTCTTTTTTTTGTATAGGGTCCTTTTTTTAAACTATAAATGTTCTTAATTTTTTTGGTAATCAGATGAAGGCATAAAACATTGATTTAATTTATCCTAATCAAATGAAAATTAAACCCCTTTATTTTTTGACAAACAAAGTGCTGCACAACAGATGTTTACTGTTAAAATTAAAAAGAAAACAAATGTGATTATTCCTTCAAAAAAATATTTATTATTTATTTTTAGTAGTAGTAGCATTGTTGTTACATTGAGTCTTAAGACTGCTAAATAGTAATATTTCTGACACAGTTTCTGCATGTTAAACTAAACTTTTATTTTGATGGGTTGCCGTGAGGAATTTGCAGTTGCTGTGTATGTGATATGACGGTAGTTTTCTCAAATTAAATGGTACAATGCTAAAGAAGTGACTCTCAGGGCAGCTGGAGATGATATTCGTGTGTTCATATTGTCATATAGTGAGACGGCAGAGGCTGAAAACACCATGAGCGTCAACCGCGCTTTAGTATGTGTGTAGTAAACAAAACAGTGTGTCGGGCCATCTGCCACTCATTCATTCATTGCTGAAATCATGGTGCCTTATGCGTGATGTCAAATGCTTCCACAGATTTGTAGTATTACTATAGTATTTCATATCACGCATATTGCTTTGTTCTTGGTTCTTCTCAACAGTATCTCTGCCATGATAAGCATGAATGAATGACAGGCTTTCCGTTGTAACATCGTGCAAGGTTAATAAGGGGGTGACAGCTAGTGGAGAAGACTAATGATAAGATTCACATTAATCAGATCTTGTTTTAAATGTTTGCTGAAATAAATACTGGAAAAGATCGATTCGTGGCTTTTGAGAATCAATATCGAATCGACGTCATTTAAAAAAACGATTAATCGAAAAATTTATTTTTTTGCCCAGCCGTACTTGGCACCATATGGCACCCTTGTCCAGATCTAACAACATAACGTCTCTGTTCTCTCCATCAGGGAACGAGGGTTACATACGTAACCAAGACATTCCCTATTCTAAAATAAGGATTTCAGTCGATTTCAGTCTTTTTACTTCAAAGTGTCATGTTGAATTAAATGGTTTTTTTTCTTCATTTTTTTGTAATTGATTTATTAACAATTTCTTAAAATTGTTTCATCACCATTTTTAGTGTGTGCATTTACATTTATTAATTTGTTCAAATTGGCTTATAATTGAGGAACATCACAAGCAGTTTGTCATATTGCATGAATTGTCTTAAGAAGAGAAAAAGTGCATATGCGCAGTTTGTCATGTCAAAAATTAAAATTCATTCTGTCTATTTTCTAAATGCATGTTAGATCTTATTGTGGACAGTTTATCTGTGCATGTTTCATTTTTTTTTTAAAACAAACTTGACCTCTTAATGTATACTCAAAACGTCAAACTGGACCTTTCAATGAAAATGACAGACTTCTCCAATGCTTGCATCTCAAAATCCAATCAAGGGCCAATGCATAGAACCAAGTCCCTGCCCCACATTTATTCTTTTTTGTTATTCCGTTGGCTGTATGTCACAAGCGGAGAAAAGAGCTCTCACTACGTTTCATAGTGACATAGGTACTATGTGGAACATTTAGTTTGGTGGCTTGTTTTTTTTCCCGCACATTTCAATGCAGCCCACACTGAAATCTGATTGGTTTAAAACTGTGCTCCAAATAGACGTGTCAATTGAACATGAAATGTTCTTTGCTTTCAAGGAGGACAAAATATTTACTTGACCCTGGAGAGACAGTTTAAGGCCAAATAAGATCATTACAAGATGTCATTGAACTTTCTAACAGTGTGCACAAAATAAAGCTGAACACAGTAAATGAGACTACTAAAGTAATGAAGGACCAATTATTTTGAGTTTTAATTTGAAGACCAGTGTCAGTTCATTACAGGCTTCCCATTATACATGGTAAAAATAACCCAATATTATTTGGCGTCTGCAGGCCTGTCAGTTGTTTTGCTGCTTTGATTCATCATCTTCTTTTCAGGCTGACTTTTCAGGTCTCCTCAAAGCCTCCCTTAGCATTAGGATGAGGATCAATCAGCTTCCATTGATCCAGAAAGTGACAGAAAGTTCCTATTCATTTTCAGAAAACAGTTTGATCAGTGACCTCAGAAAACCTTCCACGCAGCGCTTTGGTAAAACGTGCCCTCCTCACCCTCGCTGTCTCTCCGCATTCAAATTTCCCTGCTCGTTCATAATGCCTCATGATTCCTCTGTGTTTCTCTATCACTGGTCTGAGCCTCTATGTAGGTGAATGAAGAACTGTTGACGTTGTGGGAAAAGGTAGATTTACACCCTGCGTCACAAAAACAAAATAAAAACAGATGAATGTTCAAAGTGACTTTTTTGGTTTTACTTTTAGAAGAAAAGAATGAAATGTGAAATGTGTCATTTCTACT
>JAFVLL020033991.1:0-79867 GCA_021397915.2 Tor tambroides
ATGACATTATTTGTTCATCCTTCATAGGTTGCCCCATTTATAAAACTAAAAGTTTCATAATGTAGGAAAGCAAACACTTATTTAAAAATAAAAAATACATTAAATTATCATTAGTAGATGGCTGCAGAGAAGTACTTATAGGCTTAATAGCCATTTCCACTCCGTAATATATATTTTTGTATTTATTAAATTGTATTTATTTTAGACATTTTGAATGACAGTAATAAAAGTTAATTTTATCTGCATCTAAACTACCCAGACAGCTCAAGTACATCTGTAAGACGTCTGCTAAAGATCTGGGAAACTTCTGCTGTGTAATCTGATAAACGTCTCAGAAGCAGTTTTACATGCATTCTAATAAATGTCTGTTTGACATCTGACAGGGAACGTCTTAGAGACGTATTGCAGATGAGCAAACACTCTAAAAAATACATCTTGCATATGTAAATGCAGACATCAAATAGACATCTCTGAGATGTACATGTGCGACTAGGGTGAGTGCTTTACTGTCGGGTGCTGGTGTCACCAACTTAATGTCACTGGTGCTGGTGTCCTCAAATGTTAGTCTGGAGCCCTACAATGGTTCTCGAAATCAGAAAAGTCATAGCAATGTTAGAAGAATGTTGTCTGTGGTATATTTTCACTGCAAAACAATAAGAAATGCCGCAAATATCACCGCAAATTTAGAAAAAGGCCACAGCAAAGTCATTTTAGGCCGCAAAAATCAGAAAAAAGTCCCGCGAAATCCTGGAGGGACTGCAGTATATGACAGTATATACAGTTGAGGTCAAAAGTTTACATCCCCCTTGCTGAATCTGCAAAATGTTAATTATTTTACCAAAATAAGAGGGATCATACAAAATGCATGTTATTATTTATTTAGTACTGATCTGATAAGATATTTCACATAAAAGATGTTTACCTATAGTCCACAAGAGAAAACAATAGTTGAATTTATAAAAAATGACCCGTTCAAAAGTTTACATCCACTTGATTCTTAATACTGTGTTGTTACCTGAATGATCCACAGCTGTTTGTTTGTTTAGTGATAGTTGTTCATGAGTCCCTTGTTTGTCCTGAACAGTTAAACTGCTTGCTGTTCTTCAGAAAAATCCTTCAGGTCCCAAAAATTATTTGGTTTTTCAGCATTTTTGTGTATTTGAACCCTTTCCAACAATGACTGTATGTTTTTGAGATTCATCTTTTCACACTGAGGACAACTGAGGGACTCATACAAGTGAGTGTATTTAACCATTCAAATCCAATAAAGTGGCAAAAATAACTCCATTCAATACTCCCTTGCTCTATCAGCACCGTCTTCACATGCGTGCACCTCTCTGACAGCGCTCACAGAAAGCATGTGCATATAGCGAAATGAGCTGTCTTTCATTGCTGATTGCATTTCAACAGCATAAAATCACTTGTTTTTAAACTGTAACGCTTAAAACGTGTACAAACTATAGACATGATGACAGACAGAATGATACAAAGAAATAAATAAATAGAACAACAGAGATAGATAGATAGATAGATAGATAGATGTATAGATGTATAGTCATGAATATAGAATATAGTCTTTACTTCTGTAATGAATATAGTCATTATTATATCTCAGGCCCCCCAGGTGAGTCTAATATAACTTCAACAGAATAATTGAATTACAAATCAACCAAGCTATGCCAAGCATCGAGGGAACATGCCAGTGTGATTGAGGGAGGGAAATAGAAAATAAAGCCAAAAATAAAAGAGAGAGAAAAAAAAAAAACAGCATGTGAGGCATTGTGGGGAGAAACATAAATAAACAGAGGCAAATCCCAAACAGAGGCTCAGATGGAAGACGAGGGGGAGAAAGGGAGAGAGAGAGAGAGAGAGAGATCTCGTCTGTTTCAGCACACATCAATCAGAGTGTGTGTCTGTGAGAGTAATTAGCTACCTGCCAATGGGCAGACTCGCTCTAATTGTTCACTGCTTTGCTGCAGCCTCTTTCTCCTGCTCTTTCTTCAACTCCCTCATTTTCATGTACCGTCAGTCTTCTAGAGTGTTAATGTGTGGGGTGTATATGTGTGTGTATGTGTGCTGTTGTGTGCATCTTGTGAAATGAGAATGCAAAAATGATGATTCTTCTGTGGGTGCGGAGACGGAAGAGAGAAAAAGACAGAGAGAGAGATAGCGACTAAAAAAGGCAGTAAGGCAATCTGAGCTTGTGAGAATAGAAACACTGAGGCTGTGTGTATGTGGGGGGGGGGGGGGGGCATTTAAGCTGAGTGTGTATTTAGCGATAGCCTCACTGACTTCACCCACAACACAACAGAAGGATTAGCCAAGAGTCGTCTAGAAAATATCACACAAACATCCCACCACAGAGAACACACACAGGAGAGGTCTTGACGTAACAGGGTTTCTAATCCAGTGTTTACCAACCAGGTGTGCATGTACCCCAGGGGGTACTTAGAAACATTTCGATTTTACTTTGTTAAACATGTCTTTGTCGCCTGGAAGTCGCAGGTTCTCATTAAAATGTGCACTAATGGCGTTGTAGTCGCTCGTGGGTGATATTTCATACTTGTTGAGCTCCAGCGGTTTTTAAATTCCACCATTCAAAGACTGCAAATGGCTTTACGTTTGTTAAAAGTCCCATCTGGATTTCGTTTTTAAATGAATTTGCCGTTAGGTCTTACTCTGAGAATATTTCTGTATGATTGCCCCCAGAAGTGTCACAACTGTGAAAGACAAACAAGCGCAGGTGTCTTATTAAAGAGTGAGGAAGTAGCTTAGTCAGTCAGCTTTTTCTTGACTGTTATAAGTTTTAAAATCATTAGTCGACTAATTTAATACTGTGAGTGATAATTCTACAAGTTAAAAGCAATAGAATTCTGGCTACATAACACAAAAAGTTTTTTCTTTATTCTGTAAATGTTCCACAGCTGGAATATTGCTGTAACTGCATATTCCCAAAAAACTACTGCCAAAAAAAACCCTTTGCTTTCTCTTTCCTTATTCCCCCCATCTAGCTAGCTCTGAACAATCCCTGAAACTTTGTATTACAAGCACTTCCTGTTTTTATTTGCCTCTTTATGTTAAATTGCTTGTTGTATTCCTCAATTGTAAGTCGTTTGGATAAAAGCATCTGCTAAATAAATAAATGTAAAAATGTATATGTAACATCATTCTTTTCCTGCAATTCTCATGGAATTACTGAACTTTGTCCTTGATAACAGCACACTAGAGTGATAAATTACAAAATACACACTACTCTTATAAATTTTGTGGTCAGTAATTTTTTTGTTTGAAAGCATTTATTACTTTTATTCAGCAAGGATACATTAAATTGAGCAAAATTGACAGTAAAGGCTGCCAAATCAGTATATTAGAATGATTTCTAAATGATTATGTGACAGAAATCTCAGCTTTGCCATCACAGAAGCAAATTGCATGTTAAATTAAAATAAAATATACATTTTAAATCATAATAATATTTCACAACTTTTACTGTGTTTTTGAGTGAATAAATGCTGCCTTGATGAACATAATGATGTGCTTACATGATGACTGCTTAATTGGAATATGACCAAATTGTGATACTTCCATGTTCAAGTAAACATGGTCAAGTAATATTAAACTTACAATGATCCCTTCATGTATACCAATGTGTTGTTTTTTTTTTTTCATTTTATTTTTCCCATTTTATTTTTCCCCACCAGTTTACATCCACCTAAGACATAAGCCAATTTTTATATGCACCAGGTGGTAAAAACTGATCTGTGGTGTAGCTTGTACTATAAGAAATGGATCAGCTCTTGTGCCAACAGGTCGCATAGATTTTCATCAGCACTGCATAGTTCAGTTTCATCCCTCTTTTGAAGTGTTTGGCTTCCTCATAACTAAGTAAAAAAGAAGAGATACAAGTTTGGAACAACATGAAGGAAAGTAAATGACAGAATTGTTATTTTTATGATAACTATTCGTTCCTCACGCAGACTACCTTACTGTATAAGTTATAAGCTGTACGAGACGCCAAACCCTCTGAAAGTGAGATGGAACGGCACTACTCAACTGAACCGCATAGCATGACGCAACCCACTGGAGAGAGCAAAGAAGATCTGTTTACTTAAGTTTTTTTCAACCGTGCAGTGCAGGCCGATTTACTGGGTCGTGGAAGTACCATCCACTTTACACTTTCCAGTGGGTCGTGTTTGACATTTTTTTAGTTGCTGTTTGCTCTCAAATCATGACAAACATGCTTAAAAATAAATTAAACATGTCCATACTGTATGCAGTTTTTTAATGGTTTTCTTGCTTAGTAACATTTCATTTGTGAATTGTAATAAATTCAGTGTTTGTCTCAGTGCTTTCCTCCATCAATACCTTCCCTCAAGCATTAGATGTACTTATTTATCTGAATAAATACCCGTTAATTTAATCTACTTTGAAGCAATTTTGTAATTAGCTGTTTGTCTTGAGTCCAGAGAGTAAACAGTAGGAAGCTGGGAAAACTAGGTGCCCTGATCCACACTGAAAAAAAAAAAAATTGACAGTTTTAGGCAAGTTAAAGGGCTAGTTCACACAAAAATGAACATTTTGTCATTAATTACTCACCCTCATGTCGTTCCAAACCCGTAAGACCTTTGTTCATCTTCGAACACAAATTAAGATATTTTTGATGAAATCCAAGAGCTTTCTGACCCTTTCTAGATAGCAACGAAACTGACATGTTCAAGGCCCAGAAAGGTAATAAGGACATTGTTAAAACAGTCCATGTAACATCAGTGGTTCAACCTTAATTTTATGATCAACAAATATTCTCGTAGCTTCATAACATTATGGTCGAACAACTGTTTTCACATGGGTTATTTTATCGATGTCCTTACTACCTTTTTGGGCCTTGAACGTGTCAGTTGCATTGCTGTCTATGCAGGGTGAGAAAGCTCTCGGATTTCATCAAAAATATCTTCATATTGAATTGAATTGAATATACTTTATTGTCCCATTCCTGGGAAATTCATCTTGGACAATCATGACATGGCCAGTAACACTGACTCACACTAAACATAGCAACTCACAATAAATTACATGTATCACATATATTAAAAGCTACAATATGCCATACAAACTCCTTATTTTTGCACTTCTCTGTTAAATAATTTGACAGCAGTTGGCACAAAAGAATTTTTGTAGCGATTTGATTTACACATCAGAATCCTCAATCATCTGCCTGAGGGTAACATATTAAAATTCACATGTAAAATGTGTGTATCATCGGCAACGATTTTCTTAGCTCATCTTAAAACAGATACCTCATACATCTCCTGAATGGGTCGTTTATCTTCCCAACCTACAATTTTTAGAGTAGTCTGTACAAGTCGAGCAAGTTTTGATTTAGATTGGACAGTCAGATTTCCATACCATGCTGTAATACCATACCTTATTAAACTCTCAAAAACAGACTGAAAGAACAAAAATAAAATCCTCTGATTTACCCCAAATACTTTTAACCTTCGCAAAAAAATATAACCTCTGCTGCAATCTAGAACAAAGACTGTTGACATGAGAAGACCAACATAAGTTGTCCATGTAGACACCCAAGTATTTGTGTGAAGTAACTTGTTCAATAGACTTCCCATGTATTATCACAGGACTGTGATCCCCCACAGGTCTAGGGTTGAAAAACATTTCAACACTCTTTGGTTCATTTAAAATCAAAGAATTTTCATTGCACCATCTGACAAATCTGTCAACTTCTGAAAAGTATTGCAAACAAGTAGTGTTCCTATGCAATAAACTCAGTATTGCCGTATCATCTGAAAATGTAATAATTATCATATTATCCTGACCTGAGACACACTCATTGGTATATAACGTAAACAGAATGGGTGAGCTAACACACCCCTGCGGTGCCCCCTCATTGGTGATTTTAATCTGAGAGTAACAATTATTAACCCTTACTTTTTGTGTACGATTAGTTAAAAATGAATAAAACCATTTAATACAAAAGGGGTTCACTTTCAATTCTATCAGCTTACTAATTAATATCCTAGGTTGGAGTGTATTAAACGCCGAACTAAAATCTATAAAAAGTAAACGGACATATGCTTGGGTATCCTCTAGGTGTCTATTTACCAAATGAGAGATGCAATTAATGGCATCCTCAGTCCCTCGTCCAGCCTTATAAGCAAACTGAAATGGGTCAAGAAATAATTTAACCTCCTCTTTTAAAACATTTACTACTAGTCTTTCAAAACAATCAAAGCTATAGGTCTAAAATCACAGTTATCAACTGGGCAATTTTTCTTGGGAACCGGCATGATTATGGATTATGAGGCAACTTCTAATCTACAATCTGAATTACATATGATAGAGTCTAAATCCACCAATTTCTCTAATGGCGACTCAAACCTTTGAAAAAAATCATTCAGATCATTTGCTCTTTGCTGTTCATTACTAGTAATAAACCTTTTCCGGACAAGTTCCATATTGGTTACTACTTTCATAACGTCCCATAATTTCCTGGAATCCCCAAAGTTAAAATTTTGCTCTATGATGTCTCTATGTTTTTTCCTAGCCTCCTTCAACAAACCATTTAATTCCTTTTGAACTAATTTTAATTCAGTTTTATCCTGGTTGTTAAAAGCTAACTTCTTCCTATTTGTGACCCTGGACCACAAAACCAGTCTTAAGTCGCTGGGGTATATTTATATCAATAGCCAAAAATACATTGTATGGGTCAAAATGATTGATTTTTCTTTTATGCCAAAAATCATTAGGTTATTAAGTAAAGATCATGTTCCATGAAGATATTTTGTAAATCTTCTACTGTAAATATTTCAAAACTTAGTTTTTGATTAGTAACATGCATTGCTAAGAACTTCATTTGGGCAACTTTAAAGGCGATTTTCTCAGTATTTAGATTTTTTTTCACCCTCAAATTCCAGATCTTCAAATAGTTGTATCTCAGCCAAGTATTGTCCTATCCTAACAAACCATACATCAATGGAAAGCTTATTTATTCAGCTTTCAGATGATGTATAAATCTCAATTTTGAAAAATTGACACTTATGACTGATTTTGTGGTCCAGGGTCACATTTAAGCACTCCTTGATTTTGTTATTAGGAAATACAGTTACAGTTTTCTTCTCAACAACTGTGTCCACACAAAATTTAATGTAGTCTGTTATTGTCTCTGTAGCATCCTCAATATCCATATCGTGAAACAGTTCCCAGTCTGTGCAAGCGAAGCAGCCCTTTAAAATTTCAACGTTGTCATCAGACCAAACTAGTACGGTCTTCGTCTGTGGCTTTGAGCGTTTTAAAAGAGTTTTATAAGTGGGAATCAAGTGAATCGTGTTATGATCACAGTTTGACAGAGGGGGTTTGGGCTTGGCCACATATGCATCCTCCACATTCCCGTAACATTTATCTAAAATCTTATTTCCTCGGGTAGCACATTTTATGTACTGTTCATAACCCGGGAGAGAAAGGTCCAGTCTACAGTGATTAAAATCGCCGAGAATGAAGATCGGAGCTCCAGGAGTACGTTTTAATTGTTTATGAACACGGTCAGTTATGCAGCTGGCCGCTTTCACCACGTTTCCACTTGGCGGAACATATACTGCACAAATAATGATATTTCCAAATTCTCGCGGAAGGTAGAAAGGCCTCAGAGATACACAGAGTAATTCCACATCTGGTTTACACACAGACTCTTTTACCGTGTACTGGCTGCACCATCCCTCTCTGATGTAGACACAAAGACCACCGCCTCTTGTCTTCCCCGAAGATTCATCTCTGTCTGCTCAAACAAAGGAGAACCCTTCAAGGTCAACCAATGAGTTGGGGATGTCAGGGTGCAGCCAGGTCTCTGTGAAAACCATCAAACAGGAGTCTCGATACTCGTAACAGATCCTTGAGTTCATACGCAGTTCCTCAATTTTGTTTCTTAAAGACCGCACATTACTTAAAATCATGGACGGCAGCGGTGGTTTATTACCCCGAATCCGGAGGCGTTGTCGAATTCCTCCCCTCTTTCCTCTCCTCCGGCGTTGCCTCGAACAAACACGCTGCCTACTAACAACTGTATGTCCACGGGTAGCGTCGTCCTTGCAGGCCTCAGCGAAAGATCACCCTTCCGATCAGCACCAGCAACAAAAACTGTGCCAGAATCATCTTCATTTTGATTAACACAAACTAGACGTGACTTGAAATAAAATAGCATTAAGAAACACCAGAAACACACAAACGAGCTGGCCAAAGTACTTGTCCGAGTCACCAGCAGAGCAGCGCCACCGAAGATTTTCCGAAGATAGATAGGTATATGACTAGTTTGGCCAGGCTGGGAGCCCAGAAAACCACCTTAGGCTGCTTTAACTGACAATATCAACAAGTGCAAATTGACAAAAAAAAAGTGAGAATCTATCACAAATCACAAAATTGCTCACAGCAATGTGTGTGCATGACAAAAAGGTGTTTTATACCAGAAGTACTAGCATGGGAGAGACTAATGTCTGTCATTACACAAGGCCACATTCACGCCCATCATGTTATAATGAGTGTAATCTTTCACTCAGCAAATCCTGCCAGAACCAGGGAAGCTGGGAAGGAGCTGCTCACTTTTACAAACCCTGTACTACCCTACAGTACTTGAACAGACATTTGGATGTCTAATTATATTAGCATGCAAATGTAGAGAGGAAAGATTAAAGTGTTCTATGAGAATGAAAAACTGTTATGGGACATGTTGCTCATGGCCAATTAAGGTAGTATATAATAAAAAATTAACACCCTGTATCACATTACGGCTGTGTTCCAATTTGTTCAGCCTCTTAACTTATGAGTGCTTGTTTCCTGTGATCTAGAGAGGAAAGTCTGACAGAGACAGACACTATGTGTGTGTATTACAAATGAAAACAAGTTTATCTCGCTCCAGCAGGTCTGTCCTGTTGATCCAATGCTTCTCCTTTCAGTTCTGATGTCCTCCTCAAAGAAAAGTCCAGAAAAGTTGGGTAAATTAACACTCTCATTGCAGTTCTAGCAGTTTCACTTATCTTTTTAGCACTGAAAACTGGAAGATCTTGAAAACAGCATCAAAACAACATGTGGGATGCTTGTACTCGACATAAGTGAGATCTGAAGGACTGTAGCTGAAGTGTTTGGTCTGGACATACAACAGAATACCTGAAAAGCCCATCAAGGACATTCTGGAGCTAAACATAAAGAACACATCCTTCAGAGATCACATTGTAAACCTTTAGTCATATTCTACACGAGCCAATTTTCCAGAACAACTGAAATGAAATGTCCATTAATACAGATCACAGAATGCAGAAGTCTCTGAGAAAAAAGAGAAAGCCACTCCGGGTCACTGTAGCCTCCGATTCACCTGAAGCTAGAATAAGTGGTGTGTCAGGAAAGGTTGAAAGAAAACAGAAGTGCCCTTACCCTGCCATGACGATGAAAAAGTCCAGTCTGTTCCAAGTATCGCCAAGATAACAGCGACGGCCAAAGATTCCCAGAGCCACCATCTTCACCACCATCTCCAGTGCAAAGAAAATATAGATAAATGCATCGAATGCCTAAAAGATAGAGAGAAGGAGAGATCAACAAAGACACTTGTATAACACAGTGTGTTTTAACAGACCCCATAAAATCAAAATCTAGAATTTTAGTCCATATTTTGCTTTTAGACTATCAATATAATGTGCTCCCAAAAGTCAATGAACAGCACAGGTCTGTCCAATCAGATGCTCTCTAGAATGAGAATGCCCCTCCCCTGAAACCAATTTTCAATATAAAATTTCAAATTGTAAAGTTTAAGTTGTTCAAGTTTAAACAAATTCGTAAAGGGGATGTCTAACGCTATTTCATGCATTCTGGCTTATTTACACTGCCAAAGAGTTGGATTCTCATGCTAAACATAACCAAAGTTTCAAAAAATGAGTTGGATGTATGATGGAGGTATTTCTGTGGCAAGTACACTTTCAGAAGGGTTTTTTTTTAGGTTATGGCCCTGTATGTTGGCACTTCTCTCAGGAGATCGAAATCACGAGCACGCCCATCAACGTGCTTCATTCAGGTTACAGAAGTTGTCAGCAGCGCTGCACAGGACTTGCTCGAGAAAGATTTTATATTTTGTTTTTGACCACAAAGTCAACAGTGTCACCAAAGAAGTGTGTTTTTGTTTGTGAGGGAAAATAACCTTGTTCAGCTTCCCAAAGAACCCAGCGTTAAGGGAATTATTTGTCGATGTCACAGCTTGCAGACGATCGCTACGCAAAAGTTTTGCGTGCTCATCACTCTTTAGCTCCATCCACTGCCACTGTTTTCAGAGAGAAGTGGTACAACTGTATCTTTGTTTTATAAATCTGATAAGACTAAAGACTCTTTGGAAATACTGTATGTTAAAGATTAACATGAGATTGGCAGAAACTGTGTGTGTTATGTCCTCTTTAATAATAATGATAAACAAATAACAACTAATAGTTTGAATAAAAATAAGAAATAAAATATATAATTTTTTGGAAAACAGATCCAGCATTTGATTAGATTAGGTCTTTCACTTGCTGTTTGATTGCAAAGCGAACCTGGGTTATTGGAAAGAAAATACTAGCTTTGCACTGGGCCATCATTATGACTTTTAAAGCATGTTTTTTCCTTAAGCTGCTTGTCAGACAACAACACACATATTGTTTCCATCAATTGTAATTCCTATATAAATCAGTAGGGGCTGGTGCTTTTCAGGAAAAAAACAAGCTAGCTAGCCAGACAGCTAGCCAGACAGCCAGACAGACAGAGAGACAGCCAGACAGACAGACAGATGATAGATAGATAGATAGATAGATAGATAGATAAACAGAGAGAGAGAGAGAGAGAGAGAGAGACGGATAGACAGATAGATAGAAACCTAATTAAAAATCAACAGAGAGACAGACATGCCGTAATAATTTTTATAATTTATAAGAAATGATTAGCAGTCCGGATGGAATCAGTTCTCCAGATCTGGTTCACGATCCATTAATTGCTCTGCTCAACTGTATGCTCTGCAAATGTAACCTCTGAGCATTCAGATTTGCTCTGGGAAGGACATAGTAACCCAAATACTTAGCAATGTGTTGCACGACCTCGTTTTTCTAATGCACAGTATCTGACTGCCAATGAGAGCTAATGAGATCCTGAGAGAAGTCAAAAGCTGAATGAGCCTGAAATGAAAGGGCTTCTAAGAACCCTTGTATAAGTGAGCGATTGATTATGAAGTCAAGTCAGCACCCAGCCTGTTCACCCTCACTTCACCTGACCCTGGACGACCCACCCTGGATCTCATTTCCCAACCGGCGCTGAGATGACTGACGATCAGAGCAGACGATCCATTTGACAGAAAGCGTTTCTTTCATAAATAATTGAGTCGTGCGAGTACACAGACTTAAAGAGGGCTGTTAATTAGCTCCTTACAAACACTCCGACGCGTGATTGTCACTGTCAAAGCCCTGCTGCGTTCTCATTACGACGCCACAGATAGCAGGGATTTCGAGCGACTGATTACACAGACAAGTCAAGCCTTCGATCGCCCTCATCAATGGCTTTGTTTCTGCTCTCATGTTGGTCACTCGTTCAGTTTTTTAGTTTAACCCTGCAGGGATAATTATAATAATGTGAGAAGTGTCATTTTCTTGCACACGCGTGCAGAAAATAGAACGTCTGTTACGTTGTGCCCCTTAGTCTTAGTCACTTTGCATGTTCCCAGTTGCCAAGTAGAACTGAAACAGGTTTTGTTTCACACTACTGTTTATGTGTGATACAGGGAGGAGGCCATTGGGCAGCGATGCCAATTTGGATGGCCGCCCGCACGAGAAATGGAGCGTTTGAAACCGGCCGGTGCGGGTGAGCAAAACAGCACTGGTTTAAGATCCCCTGTGGGACCAGAGGACGCAAACATCCTGGCGCCAAGAGGACGCTTCCTCTAAAGCTACCTTCTTTCACACGCCATTCCTGACATATGGCTCTCTATACGAGTCCATACATACACAGCAAGCAGGAGAAAGACAGACTTTCGTTCCTGCCCACACAGTTTTCATTTCAACCCCGTCTTTTTGTTTTGCAGTCAATCCAAAAAGCTAATGTGAGAAATATCGCATTGCAGACCTTAATTTGCATTCTTCCCTTAAAAAATCTTTTTATACAATGAAAGTACAGCGAGAGCTAACTGAGGGAATACTGTCAGCCATCTTGACTGATAAAACATTGAGTCATGGCTCTCGCTTCATTTCAGCTGCACCTATGAGAAGGTAAACCTGACACCTGATGCCTCCGGCCTGCCGTAACTTTCACAGGTAAGCCTGAGACATGAGGTAAGCTCACAGTCAGCGTTATTTCTTAATTGGGCTATGCACTGTGGAAAGTGATTGGGAATTGCTATAAAACTCATTCAATTTGGCGGAAAGCCTAGTCATTAGGAGAAGATCTCGATAACTTATCATCTCTTGGACTAAAAGCCTATAAGATGACTTACAGCGCTTTGCCTATGTTTCATCTTTGAAAAACTTAACCCTCATCCGTCCCTCCCCAACCTATAACAAAAGAGTCCCTCGTGGGTCAAAATGACCCGAAGACCCTCAACGTTGCACTTTTTTTTTCAGTCCTGAATTTTTTTTTTAAATCTTTTTTTAATTTTTTTTTCTAATTATGTAGGTTTTGTTATTATTTTTGGTGATTTTTATTTTATTTTCCTTAAATTCTGGATTTTTTCATGCAAATTAGCATATTTGCATACATAATTTCACCAAAAAAAAACAAACAAAGACACAATTTCTACTTTAAACATCATTATCCATCAGGAACTGGGTCACTGAGTGTCTCTGAGGCCATCTGGCTGTGAAAAATGACAAAAAACTGCATTTATATTTTCAGCCACTAGATGGGCCTATTGAATCCTATGGAGATACTCAACTGAGCTCTGAAAGTGAAACCTTGAAAACTACACCAGTTTGAGGCTTCATTTAGCTTTCAGATTTATCTCAAGGCTTTCAGATATATATAAAAACATTTAAAAATTTATATTTTGTAAAAAAAATACAAATTTATACTGGATTTTAATCCAAACATATGCATATCCATAAATTTTCATAAATATGTAATAAATATAAAAGATAAATTTAAAAATACAAATATGATATCAAATGATTGGTCTTCACCTCATCACTCAAATTTAACTGTGTTTGGTCAAAAAAAGTCAAAATGATATTAATTTCCCAGCAGAAACATTATTTGTGTTATAATGCATGTCTATGGGAGTGTGTGTACCATGTGTGTGTTTGTGTGTGTGTGTGCCTGTGTGTATGGATATGTGAGTTTTTTCTGCACTGAGGACATTCTGCAGTCTCAGCCCTTCGTTTGAGTATGCATCTTTTCTGGATTGTGTCAGATTTTGTATGGTAAAAAAAAATCCTCAAAAAAAAAAGAAAAGTTTTTTTTCAGAAATTCCATTGATTCCTATGGAGCGGGTCAAATTGACCCACAGGGGGCACTTTTTTTTAGCTTTTTTATTACACCCACATAAAATCATCGAAACGACTCAAAATTTTTTGTGTGTGCTCTGTGATCAAGTGTGACAAAATTCAATTTAAAAAATCCGCATTTTTTTAATCAATTCTATGCTTTTTCGAGGGACTCTTTTGTTACTTTTTTTGTAACACCCACTTAACATCTTCGAATCCGCTCCAATTTTTTTTGTGTGTGTTCCCGGTGCAAGTGTGACAAATGTCCAGAAGTCTCGTATCATAACGATCAACGCTCGATTTTTAAAAAATCTTTGAAAATCATTCTCGGGTCATTTTGACCCGAGGGACGGATGAGGGTTTTAAAGGGATAGTTCACCTAAAACTGGCCAAAAACAATGATATTTGTGTGTGTGTGTGTGTGTGTGTGTGTGTGTTTTGTACATACAATAGACTTCGACTGTATGTGAAAAAACTGTTTTTTAAATATCTTCTACAGTTGAAAGAAAATGATGAAGGTTTGGAAAGACATGAATGTGTTTAAACGATGACAGAATTTTCATTTTCGAGTGAACTATGCCTTTAAGCAGTCAGCTTTTCCATCAGATCAAATTGGTCTGTGCCTTGATTATTGTGAAAACAGGGATTATGAATCTAGACGCCGTTGCAAAATGTCTCATGGTGTTGCACACACTGAGGACGTTCAAAACTGTAGACAGAAGTCAAACTCACCAACCTACAACCATCCCTGATGACACTGTTCAATAAGAGGAGCGTATAAATTCATCTCATATTGATGTGTTGTGGGGACGAGCGGCCCGCAAGAGCCTTGTTTTATTTATAAGACAGAGAGAGTTTAAATTGCATGCACTGGTGAATATTATGAAAAATGTAGGGCAAAAATACTGCTACTATTTTATTATCTGAATATGAAAGTCAAGACATTTACTCAGTTTCAAACACATATGAATGACGTTCTTCCACGGGGCACAAAAGAAATTCTTCAGAATATTTGTCCTTGTTGTTGAGAATAAGAACCAAATCTGATGAAAGAGTCATTTAGTTCAATTCAGAGTCATTTAGTTCAGTTCAGTTCATTGAACACATCTGACTCAAACGAATCATGGATTTGTTCACGAATCTGACATTGCTCTCATGAACATGTGAGTTAAGTTAAGGTGGATGCCAAGATTTTTAGTGAATGACTTAGTGAAATTTATATCTGTTCGCACTTAAAACTAAGACTTCAGCAGAAGAATAGGAATATAGTGTGTTGTCATATTGTCCCCTTTTATCAAACTTTTATGGTGTTTTGTGTACTTTAAGCATGAAAGGATTAGTCTGCCTTCATTGTAACTACATGGAAAAGAACGTTCATCGACAACTGCATCATTCAAAATATCTCCTTTTGTGCTCTACAGAAGCAAGAAAGTCATACAGGTGGAACAACATGAGTGAGTAAATGAGGACACAGTTTTTAGGTGAGCTAATTCCTATAATGGAGTGTGTTCATGTTTAAGCTGTGCCATGAAAGCTGAACTGGAGCAGTGCCATAGGTGATGATTTTTCTAACACACAACGATCATGTACGTTTTATGTGAGGTCTCTGAAGAGACTCCCTGGACCCAGCCATCACATCGAGGCAAGATAATGAACACAGCAGGGCTCCTGGGACAGCGGATGCATGGAGAGTTTAGAGGACACACTAAACATCCCTAAAGCTCCCAAAAGATGACATAAGCAATTAAAGGCCATCCTCTGTCAACACAAACCCCCCGAGTTTTGTCTGCTTCGTCAACCTCTCAGAGTGAGAGAGAGCCTCATTAACCACAGAGAGTCGAATGGGATGATGATGATAAATGGAGGGAAAGAAAGGAGGAAGTCTGTGTCTTGAGACAAGATGGACCAGGAATCGGTGTATGATCCTTAAACTCTCTTTAACTGGCATAACAGAATTGCATTTTGACAAGGCACATTAACAACATTCAGGGCTGGTGTGCATCAGGTTGATTTCAAGAGAGAAATACAGATACTCTGTTCCAAAACCTAATGAGCTTCCTTTGAAGGCAGCATTTTAAGGTATCGCAGGTTTGCTCTGGCTGTGAAGGCTATTGAAAAAGGTAACTTAGTTTTAATTACGCTTCAAATATTTCAGTTTTGGCAAAATTTTGAGCTATCATTCATGTATGCTTTACAGAGAAGAAAATGTTATAGTGTCAGAACAAAATTGCAAAAGATTTACCTTTAGTAGATTTACCTTTTTGTACATTAGAGCAGTAATATTCACCCTTAGGGTTAGTTCACCCAAAAAAGACAATTCTGTCATCATTTACTAACCCTTATGTCATTCCAAACCATAAGACTTTTGGTTAATCAAATTAGGATACTTTTAATGAAACCTTAGAACAGGGGTCACCAGAGACCTGGAGGGCCAATGTCCTACAGAGTTTAGCTCCAACTTGCCTCAACAAACCTGCCTTGAAGTTTCAAGTATACTGTACCTAGCAAGACCTTGATTAGCTAGCTCGGGTGTGTTTGATTAGGGTTGGAGCTAAACTCTGCACGACAACGGCCCTCCAGGAGCAAGTTTGGTGCCCCCTGCCTTAGAGGTTTCTGTCCTCTCATTGTAATTTCAAGTAGCCAAAACTTATAAGATCCACAAAGGTCATAAAGGCACCATAAAACAAGGTCACGTGAATTGAGTGGTTTAATGAAAGTCTTGTGAGGAGATACTGATAAACAGATTTAATTTAGTTTCATGTTAGGGATGAGTAATGATGACAATTTTCATTTTTGGCTGAACTATACCTTTAAGGTGCTACTATGAACCTTTATGGGCAAATAATGTACAAAGATGTCTCTTTAATAAAGGCAAACAAAGCGAGAGAAATTTAGATTGTAAATTAACATACATTTCATTAAATACACTTGTAACGTGCTTATTAGAGTGTCATGCTGTTAGCATAGCAACATGCTAACATTAATCTCTATTGAAATCAATCAATAATCCGTGTTATTGGATCAATTTTATCACAATTCTTTTTCATATTGACTATTTAGTAAGTTAAGCCAGAGCAGTAAAGCCAAACTAATTTCCCTATCCACCTTATTCTTCATGTAAAAATGCCATTTGTAAATTTTACGGGTTTTGTTTCCAGTCTCATCCATATCCAGCTATTTTTAGCTGTACAAAACTGTTTGTTTTGCTGCTTAATACTGCAAATTGGTGTGTCTTACCATATTATTTTAGTGTATTATCTTAATTATGAACACATTGGTTTGTAATGCAAACAGTTTTACCGTTTACTGCACATTGTTATTCTTCTCATTATTTCCCTATAGCGGCTAATGAACTGGAGGTCTCGCCCATAGGCTTACTTCCGCATTTAGGAATAAGGTGGATTGAGCCCTACAAGGTAACATAATTAAAAAAAAAAAACTGATTGACAGACCATTTGTTCCGTGACATTTAGAATGCTGACTTAGTAGGTTGCTCACTATGTTTTGGAACAGAGCTAGCTAGTGTGTATGTGTGTCCACACTGACCTGTAGAACCTGACAGCGCTCTGAGGTGCAGTCGATGTTCTCGCAGGGCTGGTACATCCCCAGAGTGACGCAGTTCAGCAGGATCACCATGATACTGATGCGCTCGAACCACGTGACGAAGCAAATATTAAGGATAATATTTATCAGCAGACAAGTGAATACAATAATACACAAAATTAGACTTTTACATCTTCTGAATTGGGTGCTTACCTGTGGGAAAACAATAGTTACACTTGAGGGTCAGTAAGGTATATATTTTGAAAGTAATTACTGGAAACACTAGTATAGGGACAAATTCTCAGTATTAACTAGTTGTTTATTAACAGGCCTATTATTAAAATATTGGCTGTTTATTAGTACTTATGAAGCACATATTCTGCATGACCATTCTACATCCCTAATCCTACCCAATACCTAAACTTAACAACTACCTAACTAACTATTAATAAGAAGCAAATTAGGAGTTTATTGAGGAAAAATTCATAGGCGAGAATTGGACCTTAATATAAAGTGTGACCAAATTACTCAGCTGTTTACTCAACAAGAGCAATATAGACATTTATTTTGTTACAAAAGAAATCTGTTTCAAATAAATTGTTCTTTTGAACTTTCTATTCATTAATGAATTCTGAAAAACAACATTAAGCAACACTGTTGAACTGTTTTCAACATTAATAATAAGAAATTTTACTTAAAGCACCAAATCAGCATATTAGAATGATTTCTGAAGGATCACGTGACACTGAAGACTGGAGTAATGATGCTGAAAATTCACTTTGCCATCACAGGAATTATATTTTAATATATATTAAAATATCAATTTAAATTGTACTCATATTTTACAAGATTACTCTTTTTACTGTATTTTTGATCAAATATTTGCAGCCTAGGTGAACATAAGAGACTTTTTTCAAAAAAAAAAAAAAAAAAAAAAAGAATCGTGCTAACCCCAAACTTTTGAACGGTTGTCTAATCAAGCAGTTTGTGACATAATTGCTAGCAGAAGTTTCATGCTGCAGTTTAATACTAAGGGTTTGGGGTTTATTTATGTCACTGGTGAGTATTTATTGCTTCCTAAGCAAATTCAGAAACAAGATTAGCTTTTCAGATTTATCTTCCATTATTAGCTGTTTGGGGTTGATTTACGACACCACTAATAATGATAAATATTGTTCCTGCATTTGCTTCATAAGCATTAAATATTCACCAAACAACATACAATATAACATCATGTTTATGTGTATGTGTGTGTGTGTGTATACTGTATACATATTGCTTTACATCAATGGTGTAATTTATTATTTCACACCAACGTAAACTCATCAAATTAACAAACACCATACTGTATGAACAGGACCAATCCAAAGAAGACTCCACTCAATGAATACAACCTTCACAGTGAAAGCACATCACAAAGAAACACAAATACACTGAAAAGGCATTTGTCTCCCCCTCCTCCCTCAGGCCTGTTAGCTGGAGTGAAATCTTCAGGCCTCTCCACTAAATCTCATCTCTTCACCTTTATGGACCATTTCTTTTTCAATTTACTCTACTCCGTCTTTTCCTCCGGCTTGGTCAACCTTTTAGCAAGCTATTTTTTTCTGTTTGCACATACCGTCTGCCCCTCCTCGTTTAACTTCCTTGTCCACTCCATCATGTTTCTCTCCTTCTCCCTCCCTCCTGCCTCTCATCTCTAACACTTGTCTTTTATTTCCTGTTTTCATGAAACATTTTCTAGTGTTTTAACTGCATTAGCCACAGGGGGAAAAAAGGGCTGCTGATTTCGCTTTGTGCTGGATCTAACAGTGCTACACATCCTCAATTAATTAGGAACTACCAAAAAGGCACTGCACTGGAAAAAGGCTTCTGGCACTGAGTAAAATATGATTTATGGGCAATTTTTCACTTCTTTTTACTCTTCAACCTCATCCAAACTTTCAATGAGGAAAAATATACATTTCAATATGCATGTGCTATTAGACTAAAGGATTTGCTACAGTGCTGGCCACACTCTGAACTTGTGTGTGTAATATTGTAAAAAGCCTCGCAGGCTTGTGTTCCTGCTTTAATCATTAGAATGGAGACTGCAACCCCCATAGGGCTAAAGCAAGCACCCGCATTATGCTGCAAAGCGTTCACTATGGTTACTGCGGGAAATTGCTCCTTTCTTTTTTATATCATTGTTGATACCTCATCAGGTTCTAAGGCAAGCTTTTGGCAGAGGGAAAAAAGCGCCCACAGAAACACTTAAATGACATTAAAGGGACAGGAGCACAGAATCAATCTCACAGTACATAACACAGAGAGAGAGAAAGAGAAAGAAAGAGAGCGAGTCAAGGCCGATAGGTTGACAGAAACATGGTCCGTTTATTTAAAGAAAGATGGAAGGAAGGCTGAAGGGGTGTGAAATGAGACAATCACATGCACACAGAGAAAACAGTTCACTCAAAGAAGTTATTGGTGGAAAAACGGTAGATGGTCACAGTAGAATCAGTGAAGATGAGGATTTGCAGCTGATTTTGCTTCAGGACCTGATCTCACGTTGAATATCAAGTGGCAACCAAACACAGTTCCAGCACTATTTATCAAACAAAAGTAAATACAAATGTCCTTAAAAATCAAATGCTGGGATTTATTAAAGGAATCATGAAATGTAGAATTAAAAATGTTCTAGATATTTACACATATGAGAGGTTACTCTGCAGTAAAGACATACTGCAAGTTTCAAAACTCAAAAGTAACCCTGAAGTTTAAAGTATGAATTACTCTTTTCTACCCTTCTGAAATGTGCAGATTTGAAATTGTGACATCATGATTCTCCTCGACATATCCCTTACTTCAAGATCAATGCGAGTCTATCAATGATTTAATTTCTGCATTTTGCCAAAATTCCCATTAATATAAATATATCAATGTAACAGAATTTATACTGCTCAATGAGCCTCTTATTTACATCATGTTTTCACTGTGTAGCTATGATGAAAGTATTTGTAAGGCTGTGTTTGTCTAAAGTGCAAGGCTGCAACTTTTGATGCAATGGGAGTAGTTTTAAATTATTATACTGGTATAATCAACACTTTTGCAATTAATTAATCTTAGCGGCTGTTACATAGTGAAAGTTCCACATATAATTCTGATTTCATATGCAAAGATGTTAGCCAATCACAGCAGTGAGCATTTACATTGAACTCTCACTGCAGACATACCCATTTCCATCCAAATTATGCCTGTTTTGGAATTACAGAATTAAAATCATACTAAGATTATACAGTAAGTGCACCTCAGGAAACAATATGCAAAATAAGTTTACAAAAACTAAAACTCGATTTAAAAAAAAAATATATATCAACAGTATAAAAATGAAATAAATAAATAATAACACAAAAGATAAAGAATAATTTAGCAGATTTTTAAATGCGCTTTGTATTGTTAAAATGTGGGTAGTATTCTAAATTAATTATATGTGCACTTTCTCTCCATGTAACCTGAACCCAAATACATTTATTTTGTAACATTATTTATATTTTATAACACTTATTTGTCTTCAAAAGTCACCCAAATCACGTAAAACACATTGTATGGCTGTCAAATCTGGGTGCAGGTTTATTTCTGATGAATAAACAGGGATATCTAATGCATGCAAAATAAAAAGTATACACAATGTATATTTTACTTAGATCACAAAGACATAAATATTTATTTTATAAAAATAAATAAAAAAAAATGTTTATAGACAGTAGGGTCAAAACGATTATCCAACATTATCAACAATGTTGACAATAAAAAAAAACTGTCAACAAATATGGTTGTTGTCAAATAGTTTGCTGCAGCCCTAATGGACAGTAAATTTTTCCAATTCACTCACCATTGGCCAGTATGCCAATGGTTTCACATACCTTTGACAAGTATGCAAAATAGCTCAATGATAAGATCATGCATAATATATGAGAAAGCTCTTATCAGGGAAAGCGGAGGGTCAGAGTATCAACAGCCAATCACAGACACTTACAATCAGGCCTCCTGAGGCCCCTCAGAGAAACGGCACAGCACCAGTGCCAATGCACATGCCATCAGAGCCGCAGTGATTAAGTGTAGCACTGACAGAGAGAGAAAGATGAACGAGAGAGAGGAGGAGGAGCAGATGGATGATAAGCGTGATTAGTGACGAAATAAGTTCATTTTGAGAGCAGCTCCATCAGTTACAAGTGCTAGCTGATTAAGACAGCCACGGTTTATGTTTAAGTCAACATAATACTGAGACAACTGAGGAGGAGGAGGATGAAGATGGGGTGTAATTGGCACCCTGAAGTGAGAGGATCCAAAGCACAGTAACATTGTTGGATTCGGCATTAAAACGGATAGGACACTTGTAGATAGATGGGTGAGACCCAATGAAACAGAATTAGAAGTTGTAGACTGCCCATTTTGTGTTCATCATGGAAGAGTGACCCTTTGTCCTCAAGGGTTAAGGCTACAGGGCACTGCACTCACATGTAATGGAGAAATGCTCATCAAAGATGGAAATGGAAATGACAAAGACAGGAAGAGACAGCAATGTGTAGCAGGGATGATTTCTACAAGGAGACAATGGAAACAGGTACATTTACAAAATAAAATAAAATAATAGGGAATAGTTAAAGTAATTAAATAACAGAGATAAAGTCTCATTTCTTCTAATTTTGGATGGGGGGCTACTTTCAGCCCAAGAGTTGGAGATGTTGAGCAAAGGGAATGAGAAGCAGCTGACGAGGAGAAAGGGACTTATTTTAGGATATTCCGTTCCCCCGGAGACTTTAATAATGAGACCAGGACTCTAGGTCCCACAGACGACACAATATTTGTCTCACATTGCAGAACAAACTCAGATTTGATTGCACCACTGGTGCTGAGCAGAAGCATACTAAAAAGATTTGACGGACAAGGTAGTGTGCTGTGAGTCGATGGTTGAAGCACATGCTGAAAATGTTTCCTCACACACAGACAGGCTGCAGGTGTGACATCTGGCCCCATGCATGAGTTAATTCATGTACAAAAACAACTCTGTCCATCTCATTTTCTCTGTTTCTCTAAAATTTCTGTTGCCCAACAGAAGCAGAATTTTAAGGCATTGTGCAGCTGATATGAAGGCTGTTAAACATATGTAATTTAATTACTATGCCTCCAAAGATTTCTCATTTGTGACCTTGGACCACAAAACCAGTCTTAAGCTGCACGGGTAATTTTGTAGCAATAGCCAAAAATACATTGTGTGGGTCAAAATTATAGATTTTTTTTAATGCCAAAAATCATTAGGATATTAAGTAAAGATCATGTTCCATGAAGATATTTAGTAAATTTCCTACCATAAATACATCAAAACTTAATTTTTGAGTAGTAATATGCATTGCTAAGAACTTCATTTGGACAAATTTAAAGGCGATTTTCTGAGTATTTTGACTTTTTTGCACCCTCAGATTCCAGATTTTCAAATAGTTGTATCTCAGCCAAATATTGTCCTATCCTAACAAACTATCCATCAATGAAAACTTTATTTATTCAGCTTTCAGATGATGCATAAATCTCAATTTCAAAAAATTTACACTTATGACTGGTTTTGTGGTCCAGGGTCACATTTTAGAGAAATTTAAAGACAGCAACACATGTAATCATCATGAAAGGCGGCAATCCCAAAATGCACTGTGACTAGATAGTAAAAAAAAAAAAAAAAGATCCATGATGGGAGACAAAAACATTGATTTTAAATACACTTGTATTGCTTTCATTACAAAAAAAGTATAAAGGCAATAATTCAGTAATTAAAAATGAATTATTTAACCACTATTTGCATATTTCCATGCTTTTTACAGTATTGTGGCACTAGATCAGCAACATGTGAAGTACATGTCCTTTGTGAAAAGATATTACATTAAAGTATTGTGACAGGCTTGAAAAAAGACAGAAATATTATGAATTAATTTGTATTTCATTAATACTAAAATGTATTAATAAAAACAGTTCAGTATTTAAAAATGAATCATTTTAGTCAATATTTACACATGATACATAATTTTATGCTTAGAGTATTGTGGCATTAGCTTAGCAGTATGACAACAGAAAACACTATTAAAATCAATTGCCTACATAGAATAATGAGTTATTTATGAGGTCTATAATGGTTATGAGCCTGCTGAAGAAAAAAAATCTTAAGCTAGTTTAATGGTCTTTGTTGGTTTATAGGCAGACCTAGCTGGTCTCCCATCCTGCAGCTGATTTAGTCAGGTTGGTCTTCCAGCTTGAAATGCATTCAGAACCTCTCTGAAACCAGCAAACAGTACAGGATGGGAGACCAGCTAACCAGTTTAAGCTGGATCAAGTCATTTTTTTAGCAGGCAGTTCACAGAGCTTGTTAAGAATATCTCCCGCAGCCTTGAGGAGAAAAGAATCACATTTCTCAACAATAAATCACTGATTCATTGAATCACTTTGAATCTGTGAATCCAAGCCTCTTGAAAGGAAAAAAGGGGACAGGGTATTACAGATTCTCTCTCAAACTGTCATCATATGTCTTCTTTCTGTCATTCACTCTCTCTGATGGAGACTTCTGAGGCAAGTTTGGCCATCACCCAACCAACGCTCACGCTATGCAGAACCTCTATCGCCTTGGACGACCTACAGCCACGCGGAGCTGTGCAAATAACCGAAGCCATTCCTCAGCTGACTGCCTCTGCGCTCGTTTAGCTGTTTCGCTTTAACCACGCAACTCTCAGTGGAAAAAAGAACAAATTCCAGAAGCACTCCCACCACCCTCTGCGCATTAGCATTAAGCGTGCGTATGCAAAGAGCTCGCAGGCAGTGTGTGTTTTGAATGAAGAGTGTGCGACACTTGCTCTGGTTATTGGTGTTAAGAGATGTTAAGAGGAGGATTAATAACAGCAGTTAACTAAAACCTTTCGCCGTTATCTCACTATAAAGCGAGTTTGCACATCCCTTCAGTACACCACAGCTCTGTGAAGTGAAACAGTGTGGATCTCCCCTGTGTACAATCGATGGAGCAAGTCTGAACTCTGCCTGCATCATTGTCCTTAATTGTGTGGATTTGTATGGGCAGTTTGAACTTTGCCTGCTCTTCTGGTATACCGTGTGTGTATGTGAGTGAGTGATTGCATGTTGCACTCTCGTTAGAAGACTGTGTGGTGTGAAGTGTGAGTGTCCGTGTGAAACTCTGTCGACGAAGGCCATGGTGACTCATGACTGCCTGTGGGAGCAGACTCATCTTCCAGTAAATTAAAAACTCACTCCGTCTCTCAGATCCAAGATCACTTCTCTAAACCTAGCTAAATAATATTAACCACGATCAGCAAAACAGCAGAAACAGATATCCGACCAGTGGAGTCTTTACCGACTGAAGATCAGATACATGGCAATAAGAAAAGCAGGTCACATGACTTGTCTTGCTGAGAAAATACAGTAATAGAACAGAAGTATATTCTTCATTCTATTTTATTCTTATTATGAAACTGATATTTCAAGTTCAAGTTTAAAATAAAAACACCTTATGTACAGTTGTTTTAAAGGAATAATTCACCCAAAAAAGGTGCCTTCAGAATGAGACTCCAAACGATTACTTGTGGATTATTGTCATGTTTTTATCAGCCGTTTGGACTCTCACCCGCTCACTGCAGAGGATGCAGCGCTAAATTTCTCCAAATCTGTTCCCATGAAGAAACAAACTCATCTATGTCTTGGATCCCTATTGTGAAAAATAAATATATTAAAATGTATTTTAAACACATTTATTTCATGCTAAGTATACTACAAATACATTTACATATTTATGTACTTAATAAAAATACCCCACAATTGTACTTTTGCTATACTAAACTGGTATACTTAAAGTCTGTTAAATTTGAACAACTAATTTTGTATTTAATGTACTTTAATTGTGCAGAAGTAGTGCTGAAGTCCAACTAAAGTCCAACTGAAGTATTTTTGATTGTGCTAAGATGGAACTATTGCAGGAATACTAAAGGTGCACTTTAGTCACATTTTGCATTTAAAGACCAATATTATTCAAAGATCATATAATCCTCATCAATAGTGACATTAAAACACATTTTAGGCTTAATATTAAGAAATGTGCACTGTGCAATAAAGAAATACTTCACAAAGTTTAATTATCATTTTTATATCAGTAAGTCTTGAGCGCTATGTCAGTAAATATGTTAACAGATTTGAACTATACTTAGTATGAAATAAATGTATTTTAAATATATTACTTTTTTACTAGGGATGAATTTCAGCAAATTTTCATTTTATTGTGCTCCGGCTATACATTCACTCGAGAGTAAAAACAACACTGAATCTGTACTGAAGGCTCCAAACGTATCTGTTCCATCCAGTCTTTTTTTCACAGTCCACTTAATCATTTCTCTCCATTCCAAATTTTCTCCCTGTATTTTTCCTCATCTCTTTATCTGCTGGATTTGTTAGCTAACTGCAGCACAGATACTGTACTGCTCAAGAGTAGGCAGACGCTGGCTGGATGTCACTACTCAAAGTGAGACACATGTGCTTAGACACACTTCACTAAAAACCCTTGACCTCCTCAACAACCTCATCTTGCTAAGACTCTCTTGTCAAGAAATTCTTGTCATCATCCAGTGAATCTCGGCTGAACACATACACTTGCAGCAGCTGAAGATACATGAACCTCTGGCGGAATGAGTAAAAATCTCAATAACTTAATCATAGTGGATCAACTGATAAGAAACAGTAGGCTAACCCTCATTCCTCATTCAGAAAGCTCATATTAAAGGGATAGTTCATCCAAAAATGAAATTTCCTCCACTTGTTCCAGACAGTTGATGGTAGCCATTAACCTCCATGGTATTTTTCCATACTATGGAAGTCAAAGGCTACTGTCAACAGTTAAGTTACCAACATTCTTCAAAATATCAACTTTGGTTCTCAACAGAAGAAAGGGTCCCACTTTATATTAAGTGGCCTTAACTACTAAGTACTTATATTTAAATTAATCATTTGATACAGTGCACTTATTTTGTAAATACATGTTTTAAAATGTAGTTATATTTTTAAAAAAATACCTGTATGTAATTACATCTGAAATTAATTTCTGTAATTACATTTATAATTACACCATTGACCCATCCTTTACACCGTTACCCACCCTTAAACCTACCCATACCACCAAACCTGTTCTGTGTTTTGCAATACAATATAAACACAATAAGTACATTGTACCTATTTTTTGATGTAAGTATATAGTAGTTAAGGCCACTTAATATAAAGTGGGGCTGAAGAAAGAATCTCATACAGGTTTGAAGCAACTTGAGGATGAGTAAATGATGACTGAATTTTTCTTAAATATTTGGGATCCCTTAAGGACATAAAACTCATTTCTATATCTGAACCTATCCTTGTATATCACTGCACTGTAATATACTGTAGCCATTAGTCATAAATTAACTGTCAATAATTCAATAGTGCAAAGCTAATGTTTCTTCTAAAACATTCACACATTTTAAATGATAAACTGAACAAAAACTCTCTTAAAATACACCAGAGAGCTTTTGAATTCTACCACCTACTCAGACACACCTCCTTTCATTAAGGTCATCTGGTCACCTTAATCAGCTATCAAGCAACATCAAGTATTCAACAGCGCCATGAATTAATGACTAAAAAGCAGATGCACTTGCACACTTAATATTCCAAAATTATAGAGACGTTCCTTCATCATGATAACTTTCACAAACACATACAACCTACGGGCCTACAGCACTGCTCTGCAAATCCATGAGCATTAAACTCAAGACCAAATGTGTTTGCCTGGTTCTGCGGCATTTGTTTTGTTCCATCTACATTTTAAATAGTAGAAACTTCATTGTAATTTTATGAGGAGCCTAGAGCAATAATAAACAGCTTCTTCTCAGGCAAACAGAGCAAAGTGTGTTTAACTTGTATTCATTTAACACTTTAATGCTTGAAAATCTAAGCATTTTTTTTAAAGACAAAGAGGGGACATTGTGCAGCACAGATTGCAGTGAAACTAAACACCTTGTATCTAGTGTCACGCTGGGATGTGAATACTGAATGTGATGCTTCCTGTCAACCAAAAACAATCATCTTTTAGACATAAGGGGCTTTCACACTGCATAGTTCTAGGAACTCAGTTCTAGGAACTAGCCTGCAGGCCATTTTCCTGGTTTCATTCGCACCGGCAGCAGGAACTCTGCCGACTCGTGCCGAGTCCGACAGCGACATCTTTATTCGCAGCATTTACAAATGTTGAAAACTGGTGATCGGAGCTGTTTTTTTGTTGTATTTCATGAAAATCTGACTAAATCTCCTATGACAACTTGCAGTGTTACAAATCATCGAGACTGAGAAAAGAACACAACAGCTAAATGTCGTTATTGCTGTTTTCCATCTTCGTGGAGTAAATACTTTTACATTGCTTTTTAAAAATGCTGGGTAGCTGGTGTTTTGTATGCGTTTGGCCAGTCACGGTGCACTTGCGTCACGGATAGTTCCTATAGAATTGTTTTAGACCCTACTCTGAAGTAGGAGCTAACTTAGTTCCACAAATGGAGTTCCTAGAACTAAATATTATCCTAGTTCCCGCGGTGTGAATACGCAAAAAAGCGGGAACTTCTACCAACACACGGGGCAGTCGTGGCCTAATGCATAGAGAGTTGGACTTGTAACCCGAAGGTCGTGGGTTCGAGTCTCAGGTCCGGCAGGGATTGTAGGTGGGGGGAGCGAATAACCAGCACTCTCTCCACCCTCAATACCATGACTGAGGTGAGACCCTTGAGCAAGGCACCGAACCCCCAACTGCTCCCCGGGCGCCGCAGCATTGGCTGCCCGCTGCTCCGGGTGTGTGTTCACTACTGTGTGCATGCACTTGGATGGGTTAAATGCAGAGGACAAATCCTGAGTATGGGTCACCATACTTGGCCACACACCACTTCCCCCAATAGTTCTTAGAACTATGAAAAGGTTCCTCCGGTGTGAAAGACACAGGAAAGGGCTTGTAAGAAGACACCGGCTATGCTTGTAGCCTTACTAGATAAAATTTATCTCAAATGGTGTTTTTAATTACATGGGCATCAGTTTTCAAGTACTTGAGTGCTCGGAAGGGATTATGAACAATAAAGGCATACTTTATTTTTTTATTTTTTCAAAACATTATAATTTTAATAATATGATTGGTTACCTTTAGCTTGGGACAACAGACTGCTAAAAATCTGTTTTTTTAAAAGCTAAACATCCTCAAAACAAGACAAATTTAATTGAGAAGCAAATTGCCTAAGATATTAAGACTTGTTTTCAGAAATAATATCTTAAGTTTATTTTCTTACCCCATTGGCAATTTTTATTTTTTTACCTCACTAAATATTATTAGATTTATTTAAATCAACACATGAGCCAAAGGGGTAAGAAAAATGTTTATTTCAAGATATATTCTTTGAAAAGACATGCAAAATGTATTCCTGCATTGAAAATCATCTAGACAGTGCAACAATCATGAATGTCACAGCAGTGACGTAGTTACACGAATGCACATACTTGTCTTAAGGGTGTAAGGGTGGGCGAGAATAAAGTGAGGGAGAGGAAGGGAGTGTGTCTGTCTCCCAGATGTTAAGCTGCACTGGACTCTGACAGCAACCCGAGCCAAGCCGGGCCCTGTTGCCACAGCAACAGGATCAGATGAGGTGCCTCCTCAGATACTGAGCTAAACACTCTCTCTTGCGAGGGGAAACAAAGTGGGAGATGCAAAGAGTGCACAAGTGCTTTGATTATACGTGCGTGCCGCTCATATGTCAGAAGAACTGACGATCACGCCGCAGACTGGAGATTGGACCAAGCTCGTATGAACCCCATTTCCATAGCAATGACATGACAATGAGGATGATAATGAGGTGATGTCAGAAATACCAGGATGTAATAAATTTTAAAAAAAGGGAGGAAAAAAGCATTCGGGATGCTCCCTTTCTGCTTTCATCACACGTTAACACACACACCCTCTCACCAGCTGGGTGCTAATTGATCCTCCAGTGTCCCAGAAGGCTTTGATCTATTGATCATGGCAGTGTTTTATCTGTGTGTATCAGAACGCTTGGCGGGGTTTGAGCTTGGTCCGTTTTATGTTGGGAGAGTGTGAGTTTTTGTGTGCGACCTCTCTGCTCAAGCAAATGGCTGCTCTTCTGAACTTAAGTGGGTCGTACAGGCCACCAAAAGTTTTCTAGTACCTTAAAGTCCGGTACACACCAAGCCGGCGCCGACGAACTAGTAGCAACGAAAGCAGACTGCGGGGTCGGCTCACGTCGGCAGCGTCTGGGTCCAAAGTTGCCCTGACACACCAAGCCGACGCTCGACACCCGACGGCCAAATAGCACGTCCATTCTGCGCATTTCTCGTGAACTGGTTCATCAGCTGAACAGCCAATCAGAATGATCAGATGGCCCGACTGACCGTTAAGATCCGACGCTGATTCAACCTGTCGAATCGGCCGAAAAAAAGCCGACGAGGACCAACTTCAGCCAACGGCGCAGAACACACTGAGAAAACTTAGTCGGCCGACGAACAAAAACTGCCCGACGGCTGACCGTCGGCTTGGTGTGTACCGGGCATAAAAGATATGATATAGACACCAGCAGGTAAAGTTACAGTGGAAGTCCGCGTCTCTCGCACCCCCCCTGAGCCCATTGAATTTTAACAGACTATCTAAAACATGCAGTGGGTTTGGTGGGGGATAATTGAGAATGAATCCACAGACCTTAAAGGGATAGTTCGCCCCAAAATGAAAATTCTGTCATTAATCACTCACCCTCATGTCGTTCCAAACCCATAAGACCTTCGTTCATCTTAACACAAATTAAGATATTTTTGATGAAATTTGAGATCTCTCTGACTCTGCATAGACAATGACACAACTGTAACGTTCCCAGGTCCAGAAACGTAGTAAGGATATCGTTAAAACAGTCCATGTGACATCAGTGGTGCAACTTAAATTTTGCAAAGCTACGAGAATACTTTTTGTGCGCAAAGAAAACAAAAATAACAAAATTTATTCAACAATTCTTCTCCCCTGAGTTACATCTTCTGCCATTTTGGAGAGTTCCCTAAGTACGTAATCGATGTAATCAGCGTTGTTTACGCTTAGGGGAAAGCGTGCGCATGCATTGTGATTCTCTCTAAAATGGAGGAAGACGGTAACTCGGGGAAGAAGAATTGTTGAATAAAGTCATTATTTTTGTTTTCTTTGCATTTGGTTTGAAAATTACTCACAACCATTCTATATAGTTTGAATATGCATAGTACTGTCACATCTACCAGTTGCGTCGCTTCACTGCCATTCATAAATCCTCTACTGAGGTTTCATGGGATAGTAATGTGTTCATCAAATGCGCACTCCAGAATTTGGGCAGGAGTAGTAGGTCTTTTGGCCTATGTTTTTTCATATATCATAAATTAAGACATAGATTCTGGCATACTGTACTTGCATTCTTTATGTGAACCTGGACCACAAAACCAGTCTTAAGTCACTGGGGTATATTTGTAGCAATAGCCAAAAATACATTCTATGGGTCAAAATTATTGATTTTTCTTTTATGCCAAAAATCATTATGCAAAGATCACGTTCCATGAAGATATTTTGTAAATTTCCTACTGTAAATATATCAAAACTTAATTTTTGATTAGTAATATGCATTGCTAAGAACTTCATTTGGACAACTTTAAAGGCGATTTTCTCAATATTTTGAATTTTTTTCACCCTCATTTTCCAGATATTCAAATAGTTGTATCTCGGCCAAATATTGTCCTATCATAACAAAACATACATCAATGGAAAGCTTGTATGGAAAAATTGACTGCAATTGGTTTTGTGGTCCAGGGTCACATATAGTACGAAAGTTGGCAAATAAAGACACAATGAGTGAGTAGCTACTACTGCTACAACTAATGTTGGAGAGGTGTAAGTGAAACACTCTTCCTGTATTCCTAAAATTAGCTCACCAGTTTGGATTTCATAAAAAATAATAATAAATAAAATAAAAATACTCAATTTTTACAATTTTATGATAGATATTATCAAGATTTTTTGATATGATAATTGTGAACATTATCTTGACAGCTTTTAATTTAATTAGATTTAATTTAATTCAGAATGTCTATAATACCTGGAAAAAGCTATTCCCATGTATTCCCATTCATCGTTAAGTCAGTTGTGATTAAAAATCTGCCATATCACTTGAGCTGTAAATGGCAAGTAAAACATCTACTATGACGTATAAAATGTATATAAAAAGCTCTGTACAGTTACAGCTCATAATACATGTACAAAATCTCCAACACTTTTTTAATGGCATATGCCAAATTAGCAATAAAATCTGACAACAATGCACTGCAAAAATAAATAAATAAATAAATAAAAACGGCTGGCCTAGCTACAGTTAAATGAAATGTATATGAAATGCATTCCCCTAAAGGGTCTCTCATTCATACACACACCATATTGAATGTTTTGATCTCTCCCATTCATATATGAGAGGACTGTCTATACCGTTTCTTGGGCATCTACATGTATTTATCTGACAACTCTTCAAATGCATGACACACAATGTAAGAATAAGTTGTTTGGCAGGGGATAGTCAGAAAGTGTCAAAGATAAGGAAGAGTGCAAGAGGATGACTGATGAGGATGGAAAAGTGATTGAAAGCAAGTGACAGGTGAAAAGAGAGTAAAAACAACCAGAGAGAGAGTAAAAGTGACAAAGAAAACGGACCTCTGCATGACGACATGCAGAACTCCACGACGACACCAGCCTCCCTCCGGCCATCTGTCGCTCTCTCCCTCCTTCTCCGTTTCTCCCTGTCTTCAAATATTTCCCTATGTTTCCCTCATCACTTCACTTTTGACCTTTCCTTTCACATTGTTTGCTCCTGGCACTGAGAGCGGGAGAGAACAAAGCGATGAAGGGAAGCCATGCAAATGCATAAAGAAAGATCTTCCCCCAGCAAGCTTCCTGCTCACTATATATTGGAATTAAGAGAGGAAACAGAATAATATTTTCCAGCAAGTTTATCACATTTTAGAGGTGGAATGTGGCCCCGAATGGAACTGTAGAAATTATTGTTTTCAAACAGGAATCTCAAAGCTTTAATAGCACTAACCTGACTGACGTCACTGGTTGAGGCAGAAGTTGACATGCCAGACCATTTAAACAAACCAAACAATGCCTTCCTTACTATATGTATATTGAACAACAGCTAATCGACAAGCTTAATTATGGCTTATACACTTGCACAAGTTAATTATAAGCGCTCTAGACTTACTTTATCCAACGTGCTAAGCCAAACAGAAAACTTTTTTAAAGTTTTAGAATTAAAACAAACACTGTAGTATAATTTGGAAGTAATTCCTGCTTCTCCTACAATTTCTTATTCAAAACTGCTTAATTTGAGAATGTGATATACTTTGGGATAATTATAGCTCACTTTTCTTTCTCTCACTGCCTAGTGTAATGAAATAACAGAGCTGGACAACAGCAGAAACTGAATTTACAGTGAAAAAATGAGAAACAGTGTGGATGATAGTTTTCATGTGAGGTGGTGGAGGACATGGCAGTTAAGTGATTCAGAGAGCCCTGGAGCTCAAGACCTTCATTCATATTTCACACGGATCTAATGCAGAGACATGATCCATTTTACATAGAGTGTCCAAAGGAGCCAGATCAGATGACCTGAGTGCAGCAAAGCACAACAAGCCTGGGACCAAAGACTGTCTCTCGCTTTCTCCTGCTCTCACTTGGCGTGTCAGATCATTATCCATCACTTTGACGGACTGAGATAAGCTTTCCATCATGATCTATTTATATCCAGCATTGTTTTCCTTTTCCAAAATATTATATAAATGCTTATGTCATTCCATTCTCTTATGTAGTTTTACTCCTGATATACTTAATGTTAATATAAGCAATGATGCACTGATGTTAGAATTCTGGCCAACACCAAAAGCCTGATGATTATTTTCATATTAAACCAATATAACCAATTATAGTTGTCATTTTCCTTTTGTAAATATTTTTCTAGATGTTATTCATGTTTTATGTCTCAATGACATGCAAGCACCAAATAAAGGATTTCAAGAGAAAAAAAAAAGGTATTCACTTCCTTCCTGTCACATGAGGCTGTCAACTTCCTACCCCTACTTCGGGGAAGCATGGCGAAGGCAAACCCTCCAAAAGAAAGATAATTTTCATGTTACTAATAAATATATTTTGTTGACATATATATATCTACATAATCATGAAGGTCTCTAGAACCATACAAACAAAACAAATCTTACAAGAAATCTATAGTTTTTTGTATACTTAGTCAAAAGTCCAAGCGGTGGGCAAATGACTTGTAAGTACATATAACATATATCATGGGGAAATGGGGTATACTGTTGCTAGCATCATGCTACTCATGTCACCTTCTTGTTAAAAAAGATGTTAGCATCATGCTAGCAACATGCTAACTTCATGCTAACATGATGTTAATTATGTTAGTATGTTGTTATCATCATGCTAATCACATTAACAGCTTGTTTAAAACGTTAACATCATGCTAGCAACGTGCTAATCATGCTAATTTTATTTTAACATTTTACTTGTGTTAACATGTTGTTAGCATAATGCTAACACAATTAACATGTTGTTAGCATGTTGTTAACATGATGCTAACATGATTAGGGTTACTATTAGTGCCTATATAGTTAGCATTATAGGTAGGGTAGAGTGGGGGGAAATGCCCCCGGACTGTGTAATTTTTTTTCTGTGAAACAAGTGTTAAATGTGTTCAGAAAAGTTATCATAGTTTTAGTGACAATGACATATTATAAACAAAGTATGAAAAATGTCCAAAGTTTTCATGTTATTAGAATTTTAACAAAAATTAAATTTGTACCAAGGGGGCGTTTTACCCCACCTATGCGGCAAAATGCCCCCATGGGTGGGGTAAAATGTCCCCCAGTCTGACAAAGCAATTTGCTTTAAACATTTAGCCTACAGCAAAATCAGAATACAGGCAGTTTTAGCTTAAAATTAAAAAGAATATAATCAATAATTATGAATTATACAATTATAATAGCCTATTTGAAACATTTTGTTAGCCGATGCTAACTGGCTAGCTAACGAGCTACCTGATGCTAACTTGAGGTAATTTTTAACTATAAAATCCAAATATTTTTATTCAACCAACAAGTTAGAATACATTTGATGGAAAAACAAAGGATTTGATGTTCAAAACAGAGTAACTACAGTAATAATCCATTGCCCCCTGGGGGCATTTTACCCCACTGACTAAGCTAGATGCAGCTTTTTTGGGTTCACATCGAATGTTCTTCGACTTTTATACATAATATATTTGTTTATTAATTGTTTATGAATAAAGATTGGTCTTTTGAAAGCAGTTATTTTGAGTTAGATTCCAAATGTTCTCCTCCTATTCAAATTTGACATTGAGGGGTGCATACAACATATTTGCCCACCGGCAACTATAGTTGCCGCACATTCAAATACAATTTTCAAAAAAAAAAAAAAACCTGGGGAAAATAAGTGCAGAACATGTTCACATAGGACACTTTTAACATGACTATATCCATGAAACCATTCAGAAAAATTTGGGCACAAATGGATTAAGGAATTAAAATTAATTTAAATTGAAATTGAAATTAAAATTCTACACTATTTTATATAAATTAAAAATAAAACATTAAAATCTAAAATTAATCCTTTTTAAAAGTTAAGTTAGGCATCACAACTTTATAATATACACAATGAAAGTGGAGATTCATCCTGAGATTTGCTAAAGATTACATTTAGCAGTGTTATTAAATTATTAGCGTTTTAAAAGATTAAGTGAGTGTTTAATCATGGCAAGGTAATTAAAATGTAAAAATAGAGGAAATTAGCATGAACAATTAAACATACAATATTTAAATCTATAGCAAAAAAAAAATAAAAATACCACAGATAAAATATACCAAAAATGTGTGTGTGTGTGTGTGTGTGTGTGTGTGTGTGTAACATTAAGGGGACATTATATATGGGGGACTAAATGTCCCCGCAAGGATAGTAACACCAGTAATTTTTGACCTTGTGAAGATATTTTTGGTCCCCATTAGGAAAACAATGTTTTTTTGAAAGTCTAAAATGCTGTTTTGTTTGAGGGGTAGGGTTAGGGTAAGGGTAAGGGGATAGAAAATACAGTTTGTACAGTATAAAACCATTACATCCCCATAAAACATTGAAAACCAGTGTGTGTGTGTGTGTGTGTGTGTGTGTGTCTGTATCTGTATGTGTGTGATTTCAACATTAATACACAAGTTCTGGTCTGGTCAATCGTTTTTGAATCAATTCTTCAAATGACAGACAATTTTCAGTTAACAGAACTCTGCTCTCACACTCTCAGGGTATAGAAAAGAAATCCTGGTGTGATCAGCCAAAGAAGAAAAAGGACAGGGTGACAAAGTGGTGGAAGATAGAGACTGGACAACAAAGAGAAAGATTTATAAAGTGCAAAGAAAAGGAAGGACCACATGAGGAAAAGGCAAGACTAGGAGAGACGCTGTTCTCATCTTGACATGGCTTGGCTCATTTGCTCATCATTATGTTTAATGAATACCACTACAAGTGGGGTATAAATAACGCCTCTAACATGCCTCTCCGTCACTGATAATCAGACCTCGCACCACTGCATTCAGGAGATGAAACTCAATCAAAACTCAATTCAAGCTCCAAATTTATTGACAATTCATCTGATTTTCAGCATCACCAAAAAAATACAGGCTATTTTCAACATCCTTGCCGGTATGTTCAGAGAGTCACGAGTCAGTCCTGACGAAGTACAAGAGTGACGAGTGCAGGTGTCATGAAGAAGAAACAAAAGTGCCGAAGGCCTCAAAGGCCACACAATAGAAGCTGGCGGGCAGGAGAAAGGGAGCTAATTGCATTATTAATAGGTAGAGTCTGGGGCATTTTGTGATGGTAATTTGCAGAGCGGAAGGCGGGGGTCTGTCACTCTTTGGGTGAATACCGGCGGAGGATGTGAAGAGCTGAATAGCTGCCGCTAATGAGCTGGCTACACGGAAGATGCAGCTCTGGCGTGACGGCCCATCAGCGGCTCCGTGATCTGTTGGTCTAGATTTCATATGTCAGGATGAAAGAGCTTGATTAACAGGGCACCGTCCCAATGAAACTATAATGAGATTACAGTCTTAAATTTACTCGCAATGCAATAAATAGAAGATTTTGCTTGCATCTAGGACTTAGTATAAAATAGATCAGAGATTGTCTTCATATTGGTGAATACCAAGGTCCACGGCTCTACTACTGAAGAAAGCTTAACGGCCAACTTGGATCACGTCTGCTTTGGTTACCAATCACATCACACCCTTGACATCAGTGAATTTTCTGTCAGAGTTGTGCGACAGTCAAATAAAGTGTGTGGATGCCAAGTGCCGGAAACTGAATTCTACCTCAATTGCCTCTGACTTCTCTTATAAAACAGCATTTGTGTGTAAAACTGTGGGAAAATTATAAAATAAATATTAAATATTATAAAATATTTTAGAGCTTGGCATAACTATATTCCTTATCAAAAAGCCCATGGAGATTTATGATTTTATGAATTTAAATGTCTTCATTTAAATTTAAAATTCAGTAACTTCATATAGCTTAGCTTTTAAAGACTGTGGGGGAAAGGGGAAAAAAGTTGTCAAGGGATGAATTAAAACAAGAAATGTCTTTATTTGTAGTTGATTTACCTTATTTTAATGCTTGCTTTGTCTTGTTTTAAATCAAGTCATCTTGAGGTCCTAGTGGGCGCTGGTCCCCTGGTTGAGAACCACTGGTCTACAGCATATGAAACTCTTTGAACTTGCTACTGGTCAAAGAAAGAGGTAAAGCAGATGTAGACGACAAACAGCTGGAACAGGAAGAGAGCGAGAGTGACTTTAGACTGGGCGGGGAGTTGATTTGTGGTACCTAAGGTGTTTTATTTTTTTATTTTTTTTGCATACTGTTATGTGATTGCAAGGGTATTTTGCATGGCTGCTAGGCGGTTTCTTACTGGTTTAAGTCAAAAGAGCTCGCTGCTATGTCTCTGTGATATCCCAGTCTCTAGATACAGCCTTCTAGTAGACCTTCTTTCAATGGATTTCACCTGTTTTATGACTCTTTATGAGGTCCAATCGCTCAGAAAAGTAATACAACACCTCTCCTCAAAAAGACACACAATTTGAGATATAATTTAATGTCTGAAGTTCACACTGAAGATCAGTATTCTCACCACATTAAACTGGAAGGATTTTAACATAGAAAAAATGCACACTTCCCATTTAAATTTCCCATGAGATTAATTAGATTCTCATTTGACATGTTCTACTAAGGACGTCATACCCATGAGAGACAACATTACTGTATTCTGTTCTCCATGAGATTGATGTGAGCATGGCTCATTTGAGAGGGGCTTCTATAAAAGCAGATTAAAGGAATGAGATGGAGACAGCTTGTTGGGGTGTAACATTTGACCCAATCATAAGTGTTTACTGAGGCAGCTGCATTATTCCAGCTTTATGTAGAAAAAGAGGTCAGAATGCCAGAACATCAAAGCTCACACCGAGTCTACCCCGGACGTGAGCGGCACAGCATGACAAAATACTATAGAACCCATTATAATCAGCGATACCGACAAATCCCTGACAGTAAACTGCTGCCTCGTTCTATTTATAACGTACTGACACAAAGTTCAAATGATTTTCAACTGTGATTTTTGCGTCCAGTGTAGACAGACTTCAACAATTGTTGTGTCCGGTGTAGGCACGGTGTCAGGAAGATACGTAAAAACATTACTGTGCCATGAGGATGCAAATCACTAATACTAGAGTTTGACTGCCTCTGTCTACACCTCAGTAAGGGAACAAAAGCCACTGGTGACATACTTAAATATTAATATGTCCACTGCGTAAAAGATGGAAGGAGGGCGTAAACCCTTATTCGGATGGGGTTAGCTTGATAAATTACATAATTATAACCAGAGCTTCCCTCTAATTTAATCCTATCCGAATCTGCCACATCAGTGATTTTCCAGACTGCACAATCTTCCCTCAGTGTTTCAAGTCCACCCTAATGTCCCTTTAACTACCACTGTTTCTCAAGTTTTAAAGTTTTAAAGTGGACATCAGGAAATCACAAGATGTGCTGTACTTATTTAGTCATCAACTTATTCAGAGAGATAACACTTGCTAATGGTTTTTGGAACATTATTCTCTCGAAGAAGAAGAAAATGAGACTAAAGAACAAGACAAAAAAACTTTGCCAAGTATTCATGTCATTCATTCTGTGACTGTAATGCATAAATGTTCCAAATCAACTCATCAGTTCGATGCTATTTTTTACAATTTTGTTTGTTTGCTGTGGTTCTTGCTTTGAATTTCATCCTTTAAATTCAGTCGGTATTCTGTGATATTCATCCTAGTCTATTTTACTTTGAAATATAATTTTACAGAATGAAAATACTATTTTAGAAGACTGTGATAAACTATAATTTATAATTTAAGAAAATGATAAACTATAACTGTAATTATAAACTGGTTTAATTGTAACAGACCAAACTTTTTCCCATTTTTTCCCCAAACATGTTGGTCAATAAAAAACAATAAATAAATAAAAACAAAATTCAAAATGTATAAAAATGTATATATTTAAACAAAAAAAAAAAAAATCAAAGACATTAAACCTTTAATAACAAACAAATTCTTTGTTGTGAAAACCTGAGATGCCTAAAGCATAAGTAACTTTTAAAAATGAATTAGCTTGAAATCACTCTTTTTTTTTTGTATATTACTTTACGTGTAGCATTTTATGACATCAATTTACTGTTACTACAGTAAGCGTTACTATGAACCATTGGTGAGCCTCAGTGAACCATTAGTTTTAACAGTATCCTATTCAGTTTATTTTGGAGTTCTGCATCTCTGGCTCAAACACAAACTCAAAGTCAATCCATAAATGTGCATCTCTCTTTCTCTTGACCTTTCTCATCTTTCCTACACCAATCCATTGTTTTCCTCTCTCTGGGAATGAATCCATCCCTTCCCTTCTATCCACTATCATCTCACATATCCACCACATTACCCTCCTTACGATAAATATTTGTCACGTTTGTGTTCCTCCTGCAATGAGTTTCTTTAATCCCCCATCTCCTATTTTGTCTCCATCTCTGTTGCTAATTTAGCGGCTGTAAGGAGAGCAGGGAGGCAGAGAGCTTCACTTCACTAATGGCAGCATTCTACCAGTCACGTCAAGCCCAGCTGGAGATCCAATGTTCCTGTCTTTTTTTAATTACCATCTAACTGACTTTCAACAGTGTGATCCCTCAGTCCTTCTCTCTCTCCCTGCCTTTCTTTTGTCTCTCTCACACATACACAATGAACTCCTCCGCCATGCATCCAACCTCCTATGAACTTCGTTGAGGACAATCTACGTATGTCGTCAACATGGTCTGAAAAATAAAACTTACTAGCTTGCTTATGAATATTAATTAAGTTCTGTCATTGCATTAATATTCAATACAATAAGCCCTGTAGTCTTACCTGATTTGCTTGTTGTAAATGGGTGCTAGGTGCTTAAAGCAATAAGCCTAGAGAGGCCATGTGTTACAGTGATTTTACATGCTTAGGGGGAATTCTTAGGCATGACACAAAGCGGAGTGATGAAATGTGATGAAAAGCATCACATGTCTCGAGTCTCCCTCCATTATTTTGAATTACAGAAGGGTATGACGGTGTACCATTCTGTCATAAAGAGGGTAAAATAATATTACAGTGGGAGCAGTAAATAACCATGCGCAGTAAAACACTGTGAGCAGTGATGGAGAACTTTGACTCTTAACTGGATTTGTATTCTCAGAATGTTGGTCTCATTCCTTTTAACATTACATGCCCATTCAGCTCTCAGCAATCACCCCTTTCATTACCACCATTACAGCAGCCCAGCAGTTATGGTCTTAATTTAATGTGCTCGTTAATACCGCTAATGCATTTAATTCCTACACCAGCTTCACAGTAGCGCAGTTAGAAAGAAGAAAAGAATTTTAAAAAGTTAAAAAATAGTGCTCTTCTAGGGGAAACGCTCTTCTTCAAACTGCTGATATTTTTTGTACATTTTTGTAATCTTTTATTTTTAGGGTGACAGACTGTTACATTATGTCCAGGGACTATCTAAGCGATACTTTTTAGGCACCGACCAAATACCGTTAAGTATCGTAAAATGTCTTGTCGCTTCGTACCAAATTTCGATATACAAGGGGTTAATCTCATCAACGTCAGTGAGCCGATAAGCATGCAGCATACTTGATGTGCTTAAATCAAGTGCTGGTGAGGAAAAACAATTGTTTACACCAGGGTTCCTCAAATCTTTCCCTGGAGGGCCGATCTGCTACAGAGTTTAGCTCCAACCCTGATCAAACTCACCTACCTGTGATTTTCTAATGATCTTGAAGACTCTGATTAGCATGCTCAGGTGTGTTTGATTAGGGTTAGAGCTAAACTCTGCAGGAGTGGGCCAGATTTGAGGATCCCTGGTTTACACCATGGCTCACTCAGAGGCTGCAGTGTGTAAGCGTCCCAACCCCCATAGATGTAAGGCTACATTGACACTAGTGCATGTGGCATTTTAAAATGAAAACAAACCTCGTCCATACTAGCATTCCTACTGTGTTTCGGAAAAGATCTCCATCCACACTGCATGACCGAAAACACATTACGTGACCATTCATGCACAGTGTAGCATCATGCTACATAAGAATTTCTAAAATTGATACTACACTTTTACTCAAAACTCACTTTAAACCACCAACTTCTATTTGTGATCTAATGTGTGTTTTGCTCATATAATGTTGCTGAAATATGTTATTTGTAGCCTTTAATATCAAGCTAACCGCTACACCTGCTTAGAATTTCTCATGTAAACACCCTGTATTGTCATGAAAATTGGCAGAATCTCATACTGTACAAATCATATACTGTCATAATCATGTGTTTATTAGCTTCATGTTTCATCCGTAGAAATGTTTTTCTGGGTTTCTAATGTACAGAACTGAAGGCAGAAGTGTAATGGATGTTCGTCATCAACAGGGTGGGTTATGAACACATAATATGACATATGAGCAGTGAAAAAGCTTCCTCTGAGTCAGAACAGTGATCGTGGAAGAGAAAACAAAGCCAGACAGTTCTGGAAGCAGCTCACGTAAAATAGCCTAAAAGATGTGGAAACATAAAATTGTTTGAACTTATTAAAACTATTTGCACTGATTTATTGTGTTGGTTTGTTACATTTTGTTCCTTTGTGCAGTGGCTCAGGAGATGAGTCTTTGAGTCCGTAGAGACGTCAACATGCTGAAAAAAATAGTTTTTTTGAGGTACTGTAATGTGTAATGTAATCTCGCTTTAAAAAAGTATCATTTAAGAACTGGTATCGAAGTCAAGGTATCGGAATCGTAACGTATCAAAAATGTTTGAACGATGCCCAGCCCTACTACAGAGTGTTTTGCTAAATCTGTGCATTTACAATAATATGTTTTACTGTCCCTGTTAAATAAGCTAATAAGAAATTGTTTGGCGACTGTATTGTTATGCAAATCAGATAACAAAACAAATCACAGGTAAAAAACAAACAAACAAACAAAAACCTCTGCAAATCAGTCACTTATGAGAGTCTAGGACAATTAAGTTGATGTCTTAAAAGGCAGCTGCCTATGTAGGCGTTGATGTTGCACACTAGGTCTTGGAAGAGAGCTACTGTATGATGTTGAAGCAGGTCTGTCATTATTTCTAATCGCTAATTGTTGCTTAGACTACATGCTCATCTAGACAAAAGCATTGAGTAAATGTTGACTTCATTACAATGAAGCCACCAAACGCTTGACAAAGAGCTTGACAATAACAACTTCTTTACTCTGTCCCCTCCCTCCATCTGCTCCTGTGTACAATCTGAAATCTCAAACACGAGTCTCTCTCCGCTTCCCGCTGTTCCAGCCTCCCCTCTCTACTGGCTGAACTTGTTTGCAGGCCCGCAATGTTGAGCGCAAATCCAGGTCCCATGTCAGAATGGATGACAGCGGACAAGCTAAAGTCTGAGCCTGGGGGACAGCAGCAGTCTGGAGGCAAAGGTGTGACATTTTGACAAGACGCTTTTGTCACACTAAGTCAGTCGGTGACTCAGGGCCAAGGCCATCTCCACAAGGAGCCATCTCTTCACACAACGCTATCCGGGAAGAGTTCAGCCCCATCGTCCCACTAGAGCACCTGCTGTCTGATTCACCAGAGGTTTGATCTATCTAAGTGTTGCTTTTGCGTTCAACTTTTTGCTTTCACTAGACACCCTGTTTTCTTTCAGGGCTTTTTTTGTAGCCGTTTAAAACATCACTGTCACATGTGGTTACACAATCTGACAACTCAACAGATAGTACAGCTCTGAAACAAGAAATCCTAAGCGAGAGAACAAACACACATGGCTGTTTGTCTATCACAGTAGACTTTCAGTTCAGTAGAGACTTGTATTGTTTCCTATTGTATTGTTTTTGATATTATTAAAATTAAAAATAACTTTTCAATGATAATATATTTTAACTTTTTATTAAAATATATTAAAATTTGTACATTTTTAAACTTCATTCCTGTGACAGCACTGTTGAATTACTCCAGTCTTCAGTGTCACATGATCCTTCAGAAATCATTCTAATATGCTGATTTGCTGCCCAAGGACTATTCATTATAATTATCAATGTTAAAACAGTTGAGCTGCCTAATATTTTTATGTGGAAACTGTGATACATTTTTTCAGGATTCTTAATGAATAGAACATTCAAAATAGAAATAGAAATCTTTGATAACATAAATGTCATAACTGTCTCTTTAGATCAATTTAATGCATTCTTAGTGAATAAAAGCATTAATTTGAAAAAAGAAGAGAGAAAATCTTACTGACTGACTGACTTAATCTTACTTTTGAACAATAGGGAATATATTATAAAAGAATATATTAGAAAAATATATATATTAAATATACAAAATTATATAATATACAAAAGCAATAAAAAAGAATAATATATATTAAATTATTATTAACAACAACAATACAAATAATAACAAGATAATCCTGGGGTCTTTAAAGCTCCACTACAGATATACTGTCTACAACCGAGAGAACAGACACACTGATCACTATATGACTTCAACAATTAAAACACTGTAAAAAGCCAGAGGGCATGCACAAACCCATCCGAGCCATGGCCACACATACACATAATTGCTTTAAAAATATATATATAAGTTGGCCTGGTCTGCGTGTGTGTGGCCGTTCTAAGCCTCCCTCCCAGGTGCTCACCTATGTTTCCCCTTCATCCTGGTTTGCACACATTAGCACGGCGCTGCTGAAGCTCACTAGCGGTGCATTACTTCAGCTCTAGGCACCCAGCGGGCTGTCCACACTGACGCTGATGGGTATTGGCAGCCCCCGGCCACTGTGAGAGGTGATGTAGTCCAACCGCCAGCAGGGGGTGGTGTGCAGGACGCGCAATCACACTTCCGCAGAAAGACACACACAAGCAGATGTACAAACACACCTGGGTCTGCCAGATGCTCAGCTTAACCCTCTGCCATTATTCAATTTGCTACAGACCTCTACTGGCTGAGCTGTGAGGGCCGTAATGCCAGAGGGGAGAGAGACATGCTGAAATTAGCCTCTCTGAAAACATATAATCCATTCCCACTGAAAAAAGTAACACTTAGGTCAAGCTACAATAACATCATTTGTGATTTGTGAACACAACAGTCTATTGCAGCCATTGGTTGGTTGATTTGTGATGGGTCTCTTGAATTAAAACATTTGGAACAATCCCTATATCCCAATTCACATGCTACCCATACTAAGTAGCAAGGCCATAACCATGTCTTAAACACTGACCAACTTTCATATATATACATACATACATATACATATATATATATATACACACACAAATTTTTTCCCATTTCGCCTATATGCACACTGCTTTAACAGACACATGCACACACATCACTCGCACACAGAAAACTGACAATGTCAACACAACCCCGTGACTTTTACTATAATAAAATCGTTTCCAAACTGAATCGCTACATTATATTTCTCAGCAACAACGTGTTTTTGAAGTAACTAAATTCACAGTTTCATTGTTTGTGGGGACAGACAAACAGATGCCGGTAATTCACACGCACATTTCATCTCTCTCTCTCTCTCTCAAAATGGGCATATTTGAGAAAAAAGTCGAGCAGTTTGCTTCACTGAATATAACTGTCTGTCATTTAACATTCTACTGTAAAACAGTTGACTAACATTAAATGATTTGCAGCTTCCATTTTACCTCACTCTCTTTCAAAGTTAAAACTGACGCGTCACGCTCAGCATCTGTGAATGGTAAACCCCGCCTACTTTGATTTGATTGGTCAGTTCAATTATTTTGACATTGATGAGCGCTATTAGCCTGCTGAGGCAGAACCGGCTGAAAATGTTACTTTTAAAGCTTTTTTGTCATCCTAACAAGAGCATTGTGTAATCGAGGGCAGCAGATCAGGGCAAGAATTTCAAATATTGGGAGGGGGGACATTTGGCCATTTCTAATTATTGGAGGAGACTTGTCCCCCTCAATGTCTATGGTGGTTACAGCCCTGCTAAGTAGTGTGCCAGATTAAAATTAGCATGTCGCAAATCATAATACACTGAAAATGCACCAGAAAAAGTATTTAATTAGGGTGCTCTGGGCATACTATTTTCAAAGTGTGCATCTATGCTAATCCAGCCATGGCTGATATTGCTCATAACCACTTCCACAATGGAAGAGAGGGAGATTGTGATGGTTCTCTTTTGGCTATTTGAGCTGTGTTGAGGAATGCAAAGCTTAAGCTGCCACCAGTGTTGGGAAACACATTCATTTACTTTTTCTCACTGTCAGCTGACGGAGACTGTCTTCAACAGTGTGGAAGCTCTTTGCCAAGCTTGCAATGGCATGGATTTTTTTTTTTTTTTTGGACAAGTATTCCATCTGCACAAAGTATATATGTTTAGTATTACATATATTCTTGTAAGGAAACAATCGTTTTGTTTTAAAAACTAGTGCTGAGGACACCGACAATGCACGGACGGACAAGACAGAGCAGGTTACTTTTGGTATGAAACAGTCTCATCTTTCAAATTTTTTCATTTTTTAATAAATTCAAACAATAAGTACCGATTTATGGCTTTAATGTGCCGTGACAGATCGCTATAGCACCTCCGTTCAAGCGGCACGTGAACTGAAAATCTCTTCCTCATTACTAGTTATAGCACAAAATAAACATGAATGACAATATCTTGTTTCAACTGCAGAAAGACGTCAATACACACCATTTTCATGTTTAAGTCCACTGACGTTAATCTACTCTCCTGTCTGGTTTATTTGTCAGAAAAAATGGCAGATTCGGCGGATTGGCGTTATAATTGGTCAGATTGCCTGTCAATCAAACTCCCTGCAAAGGGTCAATTACATATAGGTGGCGATATGCACTAAGAATATAACTCGGCATTAAACAAACAGACAAAAAAAAACTTTCACAGCCAGGTTGTGCAGCTTTCACATCAGGAGCTCATTGATGATGATATAAAATGCCAAAATGTTCAACCAACAGAAAACAAGATTTGATAATAAAATTGTCCAATAGACTAACGGAAAATGGTTGCACCTGTGAGTTTCAGGCCAGAGCAAATCTGATTGCATTACAGACTGTAGCCTACTTGTAACATATTACACCAGACTGACTGGCACAGCAACACATGAGCTTAAAAGTTAAGTAATAATACATTTTTAAAAAGTACATGCATCTTTATCATCCTGCTAACGGTATTGCATCAATGAAATCCATCCGCAACCAAGAGCAAGAGTAGATCTGCCACTGAGCCACTGGAGCTGCAAATCTGCAGTCTATTACTTAGACATGATAGACTCAAATAAGCCAGTCATGAGCGCACCACCCCCACATCTGTCCTCCACAGCCCCACAGATGGCTAAATTACAGCCTACAAAACAAACGTGTCCCAAAAATGTGAAAAATCAATTATATTGAAGTATATAGGCTTTTAGGAAATAGGAAACCCACGAGGGCCCATCTATTTGTCTGATCTGTGAGACTATAAGAGTTATTAGATAACTTCTGAGTAATAGCATTCAATTTTCTCCATTATGTTACCTAATAATCAGAAGGGTGTTAACATCATTTTCCTCGGTGCTTATGGCTACTGGCTGTTTAGGTAATACCTTTAAGAGTGCCTTATTGAAATTGGTTGAAATAGATCAGTTCCTAGCCATTAACAGAGACAGATGTAGCCCAAAGCAGCCTGCCGAGAGTTAGACAGACTTAGACAAATTAACGGAACAAAAGGACATCATTTAGTCTGACCACTAGCCCAGCACGAGATAATTGTACATTGTGAAAGAGAGGTCCGGGATGGTCTGTTCTCAGAGGCTACTGATACATGTTTTGTACAGTAAGCCAATACGGTGTTAAATTAGCCCAATCCTGCTACTTCCTTGCTTCTAATATCGCCCAGAGGACTCTTCTGCCAAGTTCAGTGCCAATACTTCTGAACTCAGCCACCACAAGAGCAGATACTCCGGAAAGAAACCGATACCACAGATACAAATGTGCCAAACGAAGAATGAGTTAATAAGTAAAATCTGCATTGAAACAGATCTACTGCAACTAACCACAGAAAAGAAAAAAATATATCTTACCTGAAACTGACTAGCACAATTTAACTGCAACTAATTAAGATTAAGAAATAAAATTAAAAAGCATAAATAATAACAACCAATAAGGTGTATCATGCATTGTTTGAAGTGTTTGCACTAGCGGCTGGAAATGATTTCAGTGACAAGAAAGCAGGTGTGTGTGTGTATTTATGGGCAAGGGTGTGCGGTTGTGATTCTGATGTCAGGTAAATCTGAACGTGAGGACAGCCAGCAATGAGTCACACTCACAGCAGGGTCAAAAACAGACAAGTACGTGCATATGTGTGAATGTGTGTGTGTGTGTGGAAGAGAAAGAGAGATTTTAATGCAAATGACTCTGAATATTGAGAAATTAAATTCTGTCACAGGTTTGTCAGGAAACAAATATAAACAAAACTGACATTACAGCCACTGTACTGCACATAGAATAATTGAAAAACGCTGGAGAGAAAACTAATTCTGCACTGATTTTTAAACAAAAAATAATCTGAATTTTGTAGAAATGAATTTAGACATTGTAGCATTTGTTGAACCAAACTAAAAGTCTAAATAAAGTCTGCTATTTTTTTATTTTGAATATTTCTACTAATAATATCATGATCATTATAAATAACATGAAAGAAACGGCTAAAAACACATCTCTTCCATCTTTATTTAACCCTCTAACTCTAGCACTCTCTATTCTAATTATATTTTATCTATCTGCCTTCTATTTAAAAAAAAAACACACACCCTTGACCCTCTATCAGTTGCATATTTATTATCTAACTGCTAGTTTTTTCTTTAAAAACTAACACTAGCTTTCTTTTTTTGCTATTCTATCTACTTGTTTCTTTATAAACAAAAATAAATTCTATTTTTCTATATTCTATCTACTTATTTTCTTAAAAAAAAAAAACCTTGCTATGTGTCTAGGCTAACCTAGACTTGTCATATGCTTGCATGTTGTTGCTCTTTTGTTGGTTTTGATTGCTTCTATTGTCCTCATTTCTAAGTCGCTTTGGATAAAAACATTTGCTAAATGACTAAATGTAAATGTAAATACATTTAAATAAATAATATTTTATCTTTTTAACAGTTTTATTTTTTATTGATGTGACTTGGATTTATAAGTAAATAGTGTTCATGTAAATTTTAATGTAAATATTACAGTACTGGCTGTTTGTTGATAGTGTTTGATAATTGGTCTTTCATATCTAGCCAAACTCACCTAAACGCAGGGGTGCAAACTCGTCAGGGGTGAAAAAGGTGACAAACTAAACTAACACCCCCACCCCCCAAACCCCTTAATACGAGGTGACATTTGACTCAAACTGATTTACAGATGTACATTTTCTTTTTACCTTTGTAAATGCATTTTTGTACATCATTTTCATCTGTCAATTTCAAAAAATTATGTTTATAAGCTTTTTAAAATTTCTATTTAAAACAATGTAATAAATAGAATAAGACAAATAAGTTACCTATCATATGAAATTAGTATTAATAAAAAAAAATTGTACTACAGAGGTGGCACAGAAGAACTCAAAAGTGGCTTGTAGGTACATTTTCAGACGTTTAATGAGGCTCAGAGGTGGCATGAGTGCAATTAAATTGATAGATTCATGTGGAGATTAATTTTTTTAAATATAAAATTTTGAATACAGAAACATTAAATGATTTAGGCTAAATAACTGAAATTATACGCTAAAAATTAAACTTAACCACCAGCAGGTGGCGGCAAGTCACTGATTTTTTCACTGAATCATTTATTCAATTGATTCGTTCGAACGGTTGATTCGTTCAGGAATGAAGCAAGTGACTGTCTTTATGAATGGGTACTCATGAATCACTGACTCACTAGATTCTTCATTCAGTCATTCAGCTGTTAATTTATATGGAATTATTTTCGTTGATGATAGAGCAAAATCATGCAGTACTTGTTTATTGAGCTGTTGTATTAAATCAGTATCACATTTGCAAACTTCCTTAATTATTAAAAGCTGTCAGTCTCCTTATCGCGATCTGTGAGCGCACAGAAAATGAGAACGCGCGAGTGAGTTCTCAAGACTCAAAACAAAGCACGTGCAAATGTGATGCACCTGCGGGAATGAGTAGAATTATTATTATCCGCAATCCCGCGCCGAAATTCAAGTTCTGCTCTGTGTTCTCTGCTAATAACCCGACTGTGAATGATGCGAGCGGCGTTGTTATGTTGTCAGTGAGAAGCTGCAGTCGTTGGCGGGGAAGATATTTGGTGTGAACAACAACAATGCGCTACATGTTTCTTTTCCCCTCATTTTTTTTTCCAATTAATGGAAATCCGTCGTAGCGACGGAGAACTTTAATCCATGCTGTTACAGGCTGACACTTAGCGCGGCCTCCACTTGAGCTGAGTGATACTAATATCACTGTACATTAAACGGTATGCTTTACTTGTAGGTCGAACAGTTCTCAAATCGACTTCATGTCAGAGTAATAGCTTACTGATATGTGAGACAAATGTTAAGGTCGAGACTGAGGAGCATTTTTGCAAAGGGTAGCGAACTAATGTAGCGATAACGTAACTTACAATCTTCATAGCTATCGCAACAGCAGCCTCACGCAAAACAAAAAACAAAACAAAAAAACAGCAGCCTCGCGGTAATCACCATTTAAACTGGAACACCATAATTTACAGCAGATACAAATGCATTCCGTCCTGCTCTACAGCGAACTTGCAGCGTCTATAGGCTTCAGGAGTGAGATTGGTTGGATGAGGGAAAGAACATTAAGGTAAACCAATCAGAGGCAGAGTAGGGCGGGTCCATTCCTTTGCCAACAGGGGGGAAAAACGCTACAGGTGAGGTGACAGACGACTCGCAGATATGACGACGACCCCCATATCCCCCCCCCCCCCCCAATTTTTTTTTTTTGGACAGATCTACACGATTCACGTGAATGACCCATTTCAAGGTGAAAACGGCGAATTTCGCCGAAAGGTGACAAGTTTGCACCCCTGTAAACGTAACATGAACTGAACTATAAAAAAAAATCCCTCACATTTAGAGAAGGGACTTTGACTTCTCATTTCACAAGTCCACCACATGCCACTGATCTATGTGCCGAGGCAAATCGAATGAACGTCTGGTGTTTGTTTAAAAAAGGTGAAATGGATTGAGGTCTGTGAGAGGCTGTTGTTGTGGGCTGTGATAACATCGTCTAAACTGTGCTCGGATCTCTGTGGACTTCTGTCTGCTTCCTTAATTTGTCTGGGAAATTGGCCAAAAGGAATCATCCTGATGAACTGGAGCTCTGTGGCACTTCATGCTTTAAAAGTAAATTGAAGCGAATTGCGCCGTCAATTCGCATTTGGAGAAAAAGCAAGAGCAGTATCTAGTCAAAAACAGGTTTATATGAGAGTATACGGTCAACGCTTAGAGGAGTTTTATAATTATGTGAATCACGTACCTACAGTATGTTTGTTCCTACAGTCAAAGTGATGGCAAGGGCGTAACAACAGATGCCTGAGCATATCACTATGACACCTCAGCCATGTGTTCGAGCTTGTAAGTGTGAAAGTGCCTGGATAGCATGCATGCATGTACAACAACCACGCTTCCAGAAAGTCTACATTCAAGGAATAGTTCAACCAAAAATGAACAATTTACTCAACATTTACAGTACTTAACAAGCAGTATAATTTTATTTCTTCTTTGGAATAAAGAATGACACATCATGAAGAATTTTCCATGTTCTTTTCCATGCAGTTACAATAAACTGCTTTCAAGCTTCAAAAATGGTGAAAATGCATCATAATTTGTGCACTTTATTCCTGGAAAGTTAAAAAGATAACATTAGAAAGAAAATAATAAAGGTTATCCTAAAGTGAAATATGACAATGTTCATTATTGTTTGAACTATTCTTTCACATTTGGCGCAACAACTACCCCGGTTTTCCAAAAAGCTGAATCCAAAGATCAACTATAAATCACCTCACCTGAGCTAATTCACTCAGCAAAATATCTGCCTACTGTAATTTACATCATTATAATGAACACCATTATACTGTAATGAACTGACAGCTTGAATGAACCCTTTTGAAACTGTTTGGACAAGTGCAGCATAATTGCAATTACAAATCTTCATTTACTTGTCATACAACAGATGCTTGTTATTTAAAGTACACTACAGGGCATTGATTGCAGGTACAGCCCCTTTGGAGCAACCTGGGGTTAAATGCCTTGCTCAAGAGCTACAGTACATGGGGAGAGAGTCAACAACCACTGTCCAAATAACTGTACATTTTTTCGAGCAGCAACCCAGGTAGAAACAAATGAGATTATATTGAAACAAGACAAAGGTCGTGACCTGGATTAGCATCTTTATGTGCTGTGAGAAGAACATCAAACACACTTCTCGCTCTCCGCTCCAAATTGACAGCTCTGAGACATTAATCTGGATACTGTATGAGGATTTTCTCCCTCTGATTAATCCTCTGACACCAAGAGAACTGGATGTCACTGGGAACAGTAGGTCGACTGATTCAGGGTCAGTGGGAATGAATATCTTAACTACTGTTCTCCACAGGTCTAAGACGATAGACATGAGTATGAAAAGCTGTGGATTAGAAGTTCATTTCAATTTTTTTTCTCTTTGTTCTTTCCAAGAAAAAGCCAGGACTCTTGAAGTCTATCCAACAAGCCCTGCATAACCTGGCTGCAATTTCCTACAGACACCCTATTATATGCCACACTGCACATATGTGCATCTCACGAAACCTGTCAAAAACACGTCCAGAAAATTTGATACAGTACCTCCAAATCAAAGGTTTTGCTGAAAGAAAAATTTATAAAAGATTTTTATTTCAAATAAAAGTTTCATATTTTGATCAAAGAATCCTAAAAAAGGACCACATTATCCACAGAAATAAAGCAGAAAATCATTAGAATGAATCGCCATTGAGAACAAGGAAAATTAAAACTAAAAAATCTAGATGCATTAAAGTTAGAAAAATTGAAGGAAAATGTCACAATCCTTTAAAAAAAGAATAATACTTTTTTGAACCATTAAAAAATATGAATATGTGCAAACAATATTGCACAAGTGAATGCAGTTATTTATGCATGCACATATATCACAAGCACTTGTATGAATAAATGCATAACTGCGTGTGCATCTGTGTACACTGTACATGTGCCTGGAGTGACGTCTGCACCATTACCGTAGCGCAGGAGGAGGTCTGGTCCAGATGCTTTGACAGTGACAAAGCACTGCCATTTCAGCCAACTCCCATGGTTCATTGATTGTTCTCTTACACCTTCTATCTCTCTCTGTCTGTGTGTGATGAGCAGATCGGTGGCTTGGCTCCACTAGAGGTGAAAGGTCAGTGAGTAGGGCAAACACAGACATTGTTCATCTCTCTTCATGCTTTTCCTCTGGGAGTAAATACTGTATTCTTACCCCTTCTCTTCACACAGCCTCTTCCCTTCCATTTGCCTTTGTCTGTTGTTCATTCTCCTTCCTCTATCTGTCACTGCTTCATGCTGTTCTGGGCACAGCCTATAACAGCCCCTGCCAACCGCACAGTTAGAGACTCAGCGGTCCTCCTACCTGTTTATTGACAGAGTCTTAACAGACAGCAGTCATGACCTCCTTTAGACACACACACACACACACACACACACACACACACAGCAAAGCAGACTGCATCCACTGTCTCTTTTCCACACATATATTATCTGATTCAGAGGCAGGTCACAGTAAGTTTAATGCAAATGTTATTTGTTTTTGAGAAAAATGTGAATGAGGCCGAGCTAAATGCCAGCTGACCTGATACACTCCAATGTAAAACTAGAAAATAACATTAACTGCAAGAAACCCCATCTTTTCAGAGAACAGCAGCATAATTCCTTTTAAATCTTTACATTGTGTCCTAACCAGACAACGCAATGCCATGACATGAAATAAAAGGTATCTTTTCCATGTTAATTAGAGTTTTTGCCAGTACACAAGGAGCAAAAGGGGATTCAATTTTAGATACCATTTCCATTTTTGCGATGTCACGGCTGGAACAAGAACATACAAACTATGACAATTATAATCTTAGGTTCTGATTATGTGCTTTATTTAATGTTGAAAGTGTTTAATGTAAGTTTGAATGTTATTTTGTGAGACCTTGATAGCCATGCCGAAAGCAACAATGGCTATTTTACCTCAGATCTTGTAAATTAAAGTGAATAAGAACATTCAAACTCTATGTGAACAAACCAGTGTATTTCATGGCAAAGATTACATCAGTCACTCAATGTATTTTTAATAATGTTAAAATGGCTTATTGTCAAGTACTATTTGGTCAAGCATTCAAAAGCATACTTGTTGACACTAATTACTATAATGGCAAACAAATTCAAAGCAATTTTCCATAGAAATGCCGAAAAGGCAAAATCCACTACTGGCACTAATCACTAGTGCCATATTATATAAAATTTTTTACTTGTACAAGTTCAAGTTCAAGTATTCAAATCACACATTTGCTTACACTCCCAAATTCTGTGCCAAGATAAAATGTGGACAATCGGTTTCTGGAAAAAAAAAATCCATTTTCATAAAGGCAAGCTAGAGCACCCTGCTTAAAAAACAGCTTAGACATGCAGGAATTTCTATGCTGGTTCAGACTGGTTCTATCGCTTTTACAGAGACACAGACAGATTGGTTAGTGCTGGTCAACCAAGGAAATCTAGCTGGTAACTGCTACCTGAGGGAAACACCAGCATACCAGAACCATATGTTTGTTGAATATCTAAAACATAACAAATGCTGGTGAACAGGCCACGGTAAAACTAAACTTGTTTATTTCTCTCAATGTCCTAATGGCAAAACATTCTGTTTTGAATAGAAGCAAGCAAAGCACTTATAGGTCTTTTAAAAATCTATCAACACAGTACATTTGTCAGGATTGTGGACTTGGTTTTCCATGTTTTACCCGTCTTTGTTCTTGAGTTTCCTTATTTGGTTATTTTCCTGTTCTTGTTTAGTTGATTGATTATTCCATGCACCTGTTTTGTTAAATTAGCCTGTGTATATTAGTTCCTGTTTGTTCCTTGGTTCTCTGTCCTGTCTTGCGTTATTTTAAGTGGTTGTTCGTTTTCCCTGTGGATTATTAAAAGACTCTGTTTATTTACAATCGTGACTCCTTCGTGCTCTATTAAGTTTCAAGCCCCAGCAACCCATGACAGAAGGACCGAAAGGATGACGGCTGAGGACAAGCTGTGAGGTTTGCGGCAGGCTGGTCGGAGGTTGGAACGGTATGTTGAGGATTTCCTAGAGCTTGCTAACCAGCTGAGCTGGCACGACGCCGCTCTCGGTGCGTGCTTTCAGCTGGGGCTGGACAACGAGACGATCCGTTGTGATTTTCCCGCATATGATTATCCTTTGATCGAGCTGATTAATCTGATCCTTTTCTTAAATAATTCAAAGTTTGAAGTCGAGGAAATTTTTCAGTCTCGTCGTCCAGCCCCTTCTGAGGCACGCCGCGTCTGGCCAGCTCACCCCTTGCCAGGAACCTCCACATACCGCACCAACGGCTTGGACCGCCTGTCCAGCCCCAAACACCCCCTAATCCTCCAAAGCCCCACAATCATCCTCAGCCCAGAACCGCCTCCGTTCACGGCCAAAAGTCAAGTCCGCCGTCTGCGGCTCCGAAGTCATACCCACCGCCGTCCACAGCTCCGAAGTCATGCCTGCCGCCGTCCGCGGCTTCCTCAAGCCCACTGCTGTCCGCGGCTTAAGCAAGCCCACCGTTTGCGGGGAAATCCAGGCCGCCGTCCGCGGCTCAAGCAAGCCCGCCGTTCGCGGGGAAATCCAGGCCGCCGTCTGCGGCTCACTCAAGCCCGCCATCCGCGGAGAAATCAAGGCCGCCGTCCACGGTTCCCTCAACCCCGCCACCGTCTGCGGCTTCCTCAGCCCCGCCGTTCGTGGGGAAATCCAGGCCGCCATCCGCGGGGAAATCCAGGCCGCCGTCCGTGGCTTCCTCAAGCCCGCCGCCGTCCACGGCTCAACCAAGTTTGCAGCCTCTCCGCTGCCAAGCCCGCCGGCTCCAGCCCCAGACCTCCTGGATACGGCGCTACCCCCGGAGTTCTCCAATCCTCCCTCCAGGGCCCGCTCCTCCAGTGCCCGCTCTTCCAGGGCCCGTTCCTCCAGTGCCCGGTCCCCCAGGGCCCGTTCCTCCAGTGCCCGCTCCCCCAGGGCCCGCTCCTCCAGGGCCTGTTCCTCCAGTGCCCGCTCCCCCAGGGCCCACTCTTCCAGTGCCCGCTCCTCCAGGGCCCGTCCCTCAAGTGGCCGCGCCTCCAGAGCGCCCTCAAGTGGCCGCTCCTCCAGAGCGCCCTCAAGAGTGCCCCCTAGTATTCCTAACAATCCCCAAGAAAGTTTGGGGGGGGGGCTATATGCCCGTGGCCGAGCCGGCAAAGGCCACGGAAGCGCCGCCAGGGTTTCCCGAACTGTCTGCTCCGCCATGGCCGCCTGAGTCCCCTGACCTGCCATGGCCGCTTGAGCTCCCTGACCTGCCATGGCCTCCCGAACTGTCTACTCCGCCATGGCCGCCTGAGCTCCCTGATCCGCCCTGGAGCCCTCCCGTGTCTCCGTCTTGGACTAGCCTCTAGGGCACCCACCCCCCCTCCCCGGTGGAGATGTTGCGGCGTGGGACGCGCCTTCCGGGAGGGGGGGGGTAATGTCAGGATTGTGGACTTGGTTTTCCGTGTTTTACCCCTGTCTTTGTTCTTGAGTTTCCTTATTTGGTTATTTTCCTGTTCTTGTTTAGTTTATTGATTATTCCATGCACCTGTTTTGTTAAATTAGCCTGTGTATATTAGTTCCTGTTTGTTCCTTGGTTCTCTGTCCTGTCTTACGTTATTTTAAGTGGTTGTTCGTTTTCCCTATGGATTATTAAAAGACTCTGTTTATTTACAATCGTGACTCTTTCGTGCTCTATTGAGCGTCAAGCCCCAGCAACCCATGACAACATTGGTATCATACCAGTTTTTAGCCAAAATTAGAGATTTTTTTACTTGATTGACATTGGTTTTCCATTGTAACTGATTTAAACAAAAGAGTCAACATTTTAATGATGGCCATTCATCAGTTATTAGTTATAACATGAAAAATCAGCCAGAATTGTAATACTGGTGCCTACAAAAAACACAGACAAGGTATGACAAGACATGCCTACTAAACTCTAGATATCCATTCACTCTCAAGCCTGATGAGATCACTGATACCCACCCTGCATGACAAATTAACACACATCGCCGGCTGGGAATTCAAGAATATCAGTTTTGCTATGACCCAAAACAATGATGCCAATAATCCACAAGAGCCAATAAGATACACCTACATGACAGAAGTATGAGTGTGTCCGAGAAAGTGTGTGCAGGCATTTAGAGGTGCTGTCTGAGGGAAAAACAATCTGTTCAAACAGCTGTTCAACACAGTGCCCTGAGATCACAGCCTTCAAAGCTTTTAAAGCAGTCAAAGATGGACCAGGAAACTAATCTACTACTATTGTGTGTGTGTGTGTGTGTGTGTGTGTGTGTGTGTGTGTGTCTATTTGTGTTGAAGACAAATCCAGTTTCAGAAAGTATGAACTGTGGGTCAACAGCACAAAAGACATTTGTTAGCACAAAACACCGTTTAGAATCTCCAATTTGAGCTCAGAGAAGGCTGAGAGCAGATTGCACATCCCATCACCACAAGAAACAAGCGCATAAACACTTTCTAGCTCCGCCAGCAAAAACGAACACCTGAAAAACCGAATTTCACTTCAAACGGTCTGAGAAATGTTTGTGAAATTAAAAACATACACTGAAATCTCAAGCATTTGTTGCTGTGTTTCATGTACATCACCCACATGGCTGTTACTCCAACACACCTCAGTTGTCTGACACCTTTACTGTATCAAATAAAATTTTACAACACCATCTGTTTCTTAGACAGGAGACGAATATGAGCAACGGCATTTTCGTGACATCGATGAAGATAAAGCACTCATTTTTTGAACTCTAATCCAGAACTTGAGATGAGATTTAGCATATTTGCCTGAAAGCGGCATCATTTATAAAAAATAAAAAAAAGAATAAAAAAGAAAAAGAAAAAATCTCTGTTAAATGGATATTTCACTCAAAAATGAACATTCTGTCATCATGTACTCACCTTCATGTCGTTCCAAACCTGAATGAGTTACTTTCTTCTGTGAAACACACACAATAAAAGACATTTCAAAGAAGCTTCTTGCTTCTCTTTTCCATGTACTTACAAAGAATGGGGTCTGAGGCACCATAAAAATATCTTTACTGTGGTCTGACTCTTAAAGTTCTATTTCACACACAATACGCACAATCATATGACTCATAAGTTGTATGGTCTACTTTTATGGTCCTTTTTGAAGCTTGAAAGCTTTTCCCATTCATTGCAACTATACAAAAAAAAAATAGATCTTTCGTGTTCCACAGAGGAAAGAAAGTCATACAAGTTTGGAACAACATTCATTTTTGGTTAAACTGTTTCTCTGAGATAACAGGTTCATGGTTCTGTTGGATTTCTGCTCTCAGATCAAGCTTTACCACCCAAAGTCCATCTGATCTGAAATGAGAGTGCCGTACAATAACTCAGCATATACTGTCTCTAACACTCCATTATCGCAGAACTCCGGACTGATCTGCGGTCGGCCTGGATTTACTACAGTGTCAGATTCACACACACAACTCCCGTTGAAGCGGAGGGAGAGGAGGAGAGCGATAGACAGCAAGAGATGGTAGTCCTCAGTAATTACTTTAACATGCTGTGACATAAATCACACACCAGAGAGTTCTGATTGAGTGCCTGGTGAGGAAAGAGACAGAGGTGATGGAGTAAAGGAAAAGGAGAGAAAGGCCTAGACAGAAAGAGGCTGACTGGTCTTAAAGGGACAGTTCACCCAAAACATTACATTCAGATAATTATATATTCACAGTCATGTCATTCCAGACCTGTATAACCCTATTTCTTATGCAGGACACAAAAGTAGACATTTTTGAATTATTACACTACTATTTGAAAGTTTGAGGTCAGTTAAATCTTTTATTTTTCAAAGAAATTATCCATTAAATTGATCAAAAGCAAACGTTTCTTTTCATTAAACTTACTATTCATTAGAAAGTCTAGAAAAAAAAAAAATGTAACAGTTTCCACAAAAATGCTAAAATACTGTTTTCTACATTGATAGTAATTACAAATGTTACTTGAGTGCCAAATCAGATTATTATGAATTAGAATGATTTCTAAAGGATCATGTGACACTGAAAACTGGACTAATGGCTGCTAAAAAATTCATTTTCGGCATCACAGAAAAAAAATACATTTTAAAATATATTAAAATAGAAAGTAGTCATTTTGAAATTATAATAATATTTCACAATATTACAGGTTTTACTATATTTTTGATCAAATGAATGCATGCTTTGTGAGTATAAGAGACGACTTCTACAAACTTTCAAAAACTTTTTCCCAACCTCAGACTTTTTAACGGTAGCATGTAAGTGAACGATGACCTAAATTTGTAATCGCTCACTTTCAAAAACCTATTGTATGACTTAAAAATGCTTGAAATATAGTGCACAAGTTATATAGAGCAATTTTAGTCTTATTTTTGAGCACATAGCCTATGGTCATGCTGAACAACTGTTGTAGAGCAAAGATTTCTAACACGTTTGGAACAACAAAAGGCTAAATAAAGACAGAATGCTCATTATTGGCATGTACAGTGCTATCCCTTTAAGATCCTTCAGCCTCTGAAAAAGCCTATGGGAGAGAGAAAGAGTTAAAAGAGGATTCAGAAACACGAGAGACGCAGGCAGGGGCAGGTTGAGAAGGTGAGCGAGCATCAGTCTTGCCTGCGTGATGAGCTGTCATAGCAACACAGACCGGTCAGGACTGGAGATTAGTATTAACCTCGTGTTCCCCAACCCTCTTCAGGGGGCTGAATTAGACAGTCTGGCACAGACAAAGTGATGTGTGAGGAGGGATCCAGGTCTATTAGCTACACCTTTATTACAGAGAGAGAGAGAAATCAAGGCTCTTGGCAATCCAGAGAGCGACTTCCTGCAGCAATCAAGCCACTGTTCAAATACTACATATTAAAACTAAGAATAGCAATTATTTCATCATCCTATCATATCATCTACAGCCAAGACCTTTTGTATAAAGAACAAAAATGAAAAATATCGAGGTATTTCAATCTATAGATTTTATTGACAAAGGTCTCCAAATGAGGAAGACTAAAAGATGGAATGAGGATATAGATTGAAAACCAATGCTAAATGGTTTCGGAAGTGTTGACAGATTCTAATTTTCCCTCTCGTATTGGGAGTCAAAGGTTTGGAATATCATTATTCCATTAGGGCACTGCGATGACGGGCGTTGTCATACTTGCTGTGCTGCGGGAGGGGATTGATGTCTAGAGGGCATTTCAATGAGCCAATTGAAGGTGGCTGAATGTTTTTTTCCAGATTCACGGGTCTCTCCAGACAGAACACTTGGTCTAAGATTGACAAATGTTATTTTGTAAATGTATACACAGACACACACTGGTGACCATATGCAAAATAGGCAATTTAAAGCCAAGGGATGATCAATCGTTTTTTATCTTATTTTGCGTTTAAACTGAAATTCTACTGAAATAGTTCACCAACAAACTAAAATTACGTTTTTAACTCATTTGGACGAATTTACAATTTTGTGGCATTATTTTATTTCCTGTGAAACACAAAAGGAAACATTTTTCCATGCAACTATAATTCAGTAATCATAGCTTTCAAGCTGCAAAAATGACTAAAAATCACTACAAGAGCTCTGCAAAACCTGATCATTTGACTCATGTGTTATATTTATTGTTATACAAGCCATACAATTGCTTTGTATGAAGAACAGACCAAAATTTATACCAAATGATTCACTGAATTTTTTTTTTTTTTTTAATTTATGCCATTTAAGCCAAAAAATGGCCAAAGGATATGCAGGGAGGAAAAGTAAGCTACACTTGTGAAAAACATTAAAATATTGCAATTCTCTTTTTTTTCTTACATTTGTTACTTCATTTGCATCTACAGTATACAAAAAAACAATATCATTCAAAAGTCTTGGGTGAGTCATATCTTTTTAATACTGTTGTTCAGAAAGGATGTTTTAAATTGATATACTCTAATTTAAAATATTTAAATAGAAAAGTTATTTTCAAATATAAACTGCTATACCGTATTACTGTTTTTACTGTATTCTTAATGCATTCTTCTTTAAAAACATTTAAAAATCTTACCAACCCCAGTCGTGAACCTTCCTCATAAATTCTCATTTTGTGTTCCACAGAAACAAATCAGATTTAAAATGAAATCAGGGTGAGTAAAAGAAAGAAAAGAAAAAAAGTTTTGCTTTACAGTGAACTTTTAAATCCTTTTCAGTCCAGACTTCCATATTGCTATTTCAGTGCTAGCAGATAAATCAGAATCAAAATGGACCAAAGGTTCTGATGTTAAAGAGTTCAATTCTTCTATATATTTCACTAGGCACACCGAATGTAAATCAGTACGCAGTTGACAATGTAAGAAGCCCAGCAGTTAGACTGTACCTCAAATGCAACAAAGTGACAGCAAACACTCTGGGACTCCATATCTAAGACACTGAATCACCAATTAAAGTGTTTTGACAAGGGCAACAATGTGCAAAAACTATTAAAAAGATAATGATTCATTTTGCCAACATATTAAATATGCAGGGAAAGGAGGGGAGAGATAATTTCCTCTCTTTCCTCCCTTATCTAATCTCTCTTATTACTAAATAATTAGCAAATTTCCCCTTGGGCTTGATAAAGAGTACTCCACTTTAATTTCAATATTTCTGAAATGTAAACCATACGATATCAATAAGCCCCTGGTTTCCCAAAAGTATGAAATGCGTTTCTGTCGCTACATCATTGCATATTCACGCCTCGAATGTCCTCTGTTCTTTAAAGCATGTAAAATTAATCTCAGCACACTTCTGACCATTAATAAAATCATCAAAGGATCACTTCATCCCTCTCTCTCCCCCTCCCTCGCTACCTACATGTAATAAAATCATAAGTTACGGAGACATCCCATTAAGGCATCGAAATAAATTTGGTATGCTGTGTAGAGATGTATGAGCGCTAATGTCTTCTCAGAAAGTGCCTCTGTTTGCAGATTTCTACCCGCCGGCTAGCAGCTGGAGACAGCAGCGTTCAAACGCGCCCGTCTTTCCAGTAACGGTGAGCGGTGCTGATTGGCGCCCTGTGGCTGTTCAAGCAATGGGAGATTTGGGCCTCTGTGGGGTGAAGAAGACCTGTGCCCATCGTGTATAAAAGGCTTTCACTGAGCCCAGCCAAATGAGAGTGTCAGCCAAACCAACGTAGAGACGTGAAATTCGATTTAAGACACTTTCCAAAGGAGTCTGAGTCCCCAAGGCAGCCACGGCTAGCTGGCAGAAATGCACAAAAAGGGAAGAAAAATCAACTTGCGAACTTCAAATGACAGAGAAACGTCCGTCCTGCTTTGCAAACTGCGCCAAGAAGGCATTATCGATGCACTTTAAACCCTTACCTTAGTAATTCAAGTTGTTCATTAACATTTTAAGGTGATAATTCATTATTTAACTGCACAAAATCATACTCAATGTGTCTTAGTCGGGCAGTCGTGGCCTAATGGATAGAGAGTCGGACTTGTAACCCGAAGGTCGCGGGTTCGGCAGGGGTTGTAGGTGGGGAGAGTGAATAACCAGCGCTCTCTTCCACCCTCAAAACCACGACTGAGGTGAGACCCTTGAGCAAGGCCCCGAACCCCCAACTGCTCCCCGGGCGCCGCAGCATTGGCTGCCCACTGCTCTGGGTGTGTGTTCACGGTGTGTGTGTGTTCACTACTTTGTGTGTGCACTTGGATGGGTTAAATGCAGAGCACAAATTCCGAGTATGGGTCACCACACTTGGCCACACGTCACTTTCACTATTCACTATTAACTTTCCAGTTGCATTTTCACACTGTCACTGGCAACTTGTGAAAGTCTCGTCGTTGTCAACGGCATGCGCAATGCCAAGCTGTCACTTGCAGTGTGTTTAGATCAGCTTGTCACTGTGATCTCACAGCACTTAATCACTGCCTTGCTGACTAAACGGCAGAAGGAAGCTGGATTAAGTCAACTGGCTATTGTGTCAATTAGATACCACCTTTCCGCCAAGTCAACCCATAGCTATTGTTAGAAGTCACACTCTACTCACGACCCCTGAGCGCCGGCTAATAAAGGATATGGGCTCGACACCATGCGAATGCACCAGTTGCGCGGGCAGGTGGTCTGCTTGAGGCAGAAGAAAACCACTGGTGCCAACTCAGGAAACGGCACGACCAAAGTGCTGAGGTCACTGCCCGCATCATCGCACGGCCCCACCTCCTCGATGATGTCATCCCCCTGAGAGGGGCCAAAGTCCTCGCACAGCCCCGCCCCCACCTGGCTCACGCCAAGCGGCACGGGACACTCCTCGGTCGTCATGGCGACGGAGCGGCAGCCTGAGGAAAAAGAGGAAAAAGAGGCGTTAGTATTCTAAAGTTAAGTAAATCATACGTATTTTCACTAAAACAAGGAATATATAAAAAAAGGTCACACTTTATTTTAAGGTCCAATTCTCGCTATTTACAAACCATTAATTATGACTTTTGCCTCAATAAACTCCTAATTTGCTGCTTATTAATAGTTAGTAAGGTAGTTGTTAAGTTTAGGTTTTGGGTACAATTAGGGATGTAGAATTTGGTCCTGCAGAATATGTGCTTTATAAGCACTAATAATAAGCAAGTATGTTAATAATGACATGCTAATAAGCAACTAGTTAATAGAGAGAATTGGTTCCCATACTAAAATGTTACCAAAAAAACTAATAACAGAAGCTGATAAATGTACAGCAACAGGTATAGTGAGACAAAAAATTATGTACATATTGAACAGCACTGCTGAAGTTCACTGCTTACTGCTAGCATTATTAGCAATGGAAGCAGTAACCTTGTTGTGTTTAGCAAGAAGTGACATACAGTATATATTTTTTCTTCGTATTTTACTTCAGGAACAAAGTTAGTCATTCTTAAAACAAGTATTTAACTTTTAACTTTTTCAACGTATTTGTGGGTAGGGCTGGGTGTCAAAACGATATTTATTGGAAAACAAATAACTTCACAATATTGATAATACAGTAAATTCACATAATAAATAGTACACTTTTTTCATTATTCTCAGTGCTGTTGCATCTGCAGAGGTCACAAATTCTGTGATATGGAAATGGCTTGGATTTCAAAATCTGAATACAGACCAGAATGTTTATTGTAGAATGTGTAGGCGACGTGCAAACGAAGACAGGAAACACAACAAACATTTTCTACCACTTGAGAAGATATCATCCTATTGTGTATACAGAAAGCCAAAGCCTTTTGGACCAGTACACAATTTAATTACGTAGCGCATAAAAAAAAAAAAAACTACAACAGTATGGCAGTATCAGTGTGCAATAGCTGTAATGTGTCTGTAAGTGAAAATAGCTGTAAAAAATCCTATGCCATAATTTATTTAAAGTACATTTATTTCATACTAAGTATACTTCAAAACCTTTAACATATTTATTCACATATCACTTAAGATCTTACTGATATGTGACCCTGGACCACAAAACCACTCATAAGTAGCACGGGTATATTTGTAGCAATAGCCAAAAATACATTTTGTGGGTCAAAATTATAGATTTTTCTTGTATGCCAAAAATCATTAGGATATTAAGTAAAGATCATGTTCCAAGAAGATATTTTGTAAATTTCCTACCGTAAATATATCAAAACTTAATTTTTGATTAGTAATATGCATAGCTGAGAACTTCATTTGAACAACTTTAAAGGCAATTTTCTCAGTGTTTTGATTTTTTTTTGCGCTCTCAGATTCCAGATTTAAAACAGTTGTATATCGTCCAAATATTGTCCTATCCTAACAAACCATACCGCAATGGAAAGCTTATTTAGTCAGCTTTCAGATGATGTCTACATCTCAATTTTTTTAAAAATTGACCCTTATGACTGGTTTTGTGGTCCAGGGTCACATTTAAAATTATAATTAAACATTGTTCGAAGCATTTCTTAATATTATGCCTAAAATGTGTTTTCATATCACTGTTAATAAGGACTGTATGAAGTCTCAAGCAATATGTCAGTTAACAGCCTTAAACTATACTTAGTATGAAACAAATGCATTTGAAATATATTACTTTTTTACTAGGGGAGTGATTTGATTGATTAAAAAAATAAAACCAGTCAGAACCAGATCAATTCTATTGCAATTTATGAATGATTAAAAACAGTATCATGTATAACGTAAAAATAGTAACATTATAAGTATACTTGAACTTCATATTAAAATATAGCATGAATTACATGAATTCTTTAGGTCTGGAACACATGGAAAACATTTCCCTCCACTAACAGAATAAAATATCGAACAATATGAAAAAGTGATAAACTGCAAAATTAAGTTTGAAAAGTTTCACTATTAAACATTTTATTCTAAATGAAGGCAAAAATGTACTTGGCTTGACATCTGCAGAAGAAAAATGTCACTCAAATCTCAAAGCATATTAAATGTCTGTCTTGGATTCAAACATTATTACTAAAAACCTGTCTCTCTATGGAGAAACCTGGGAAATTTTACTTCTGGAATCTTACTGATGTTCTCTATAAGCCTAGATATCCTGAAATACCAGCTACACGCAAACAGATAACTTTCGATTTGCTCATATCGTGCTGGTGCCATGTTCGTGTGCCAGCGCTGAACCGCTCTGTCATCTGCTCCGCTTTCATGAGGACTGGAATAAAAACAACTCCAAATCCGTAATGAATGCAGCAGCATATTGCGCTACATCACCATTCACTCACTCACTGCACACAGTGACTCATAAAGCAGGAAACAGAAGCATGGATGAGTTTCTGCAGCATCAGTCGCATCGCTCACCTGACTGCGATTCTCAGTGAAGTCCTGCAGTACTCCATGAGGTTCCATTAGCCCTGCTCACTTCAATTAAATCTAACAAGCCACTTTCCTTTTGTCCTGGAACACAAAATCTACCTACTGTCAGTGTTGCTGTGGTGATGAGCCGAATCTAATTTGCAGTTTCTTCCTTTTCTCCCCTCTCCCTGTGTAGATACCGAGGTGCCAACATCTAAAAAGCCTCTATTTGCAACCATTACGACTGTAAATACAGCTAAGCAGAAGAAATTCAACTGCAGCCAATCAGAGAAAGGAGAAAGGGTATGAGCAGAAAACAACAGGGCTGCAGTGTACTATTTTTGCTGTTTGTCTATCTCGCATTAATTCTTACTGTCAAATCTCACTCGGCTAATTTGCTTCATTTTGAGTTTCTCATCATCCTCAAAAGTTTCATAGTGTCTTAATCTCTTTCCTCTCCTGCTCTTGCCTCCCTCTCGTCTCACTCTTGCAGGGAGAGCGCTGTGGTAAGCCTCTCTCGTGTGTTAACACTAAAACACATTAGCACTCCTAATGGGAGAATAGACACACTTTCACATTCAACACTAAGAGCTGCAGGAAGCCCCGGAGAGCTCGTGCTGACACTTCTGTTTAAATCAGCTGCACGCTAAAACACCTTTAACCTAAGCACACATTTACCTTACAGTCAAACATTTACAAATGTGGGAATAAAATATTACTCTGCAATTTTGTTAGCAAAATGAAAATAGAATAGCACACCGAAATAGAGACTCTGGTTCATACGGATTATTAGAGTCAATATTTTCACATTAAGATCTATAAATATTATGTCACTGTACCTGTACCTAATATCTGTACTATTTTGTCTATGAAAAAACTGTGGGATTCAAAACAGAGACCACAATGAACACCTGAGATGTTCATTTAAACCTTATTAAAACTGGACATAAACAAATATCTGATATTATAAAACGGTTAGTTCCATTCCTCGATTCTGATTGGTCAGCAGCTGTGTTTTATTCACGATACAGCACGGCTATGACCGCTTCACCCAACCGTTCTGTGTATCACTGAGCAACACCCTTAGCAACCACCCTTAGCAACATAAACAATCAATAGCATCAAAACTGTTTAATGTATTATGTAGTAGCTTGCTATTTATTTAATGAAGTATGAGTGACCCCTGCTGGCGTTATGTTGCAACTTTCATCTTTAATTTTGAGACCCCGCCCTTCCCCTGTCTAAACCCTGATAGCACACATACATCTCCGAGATGTCTATTTGATGTCTGCATTTACATCTGCAAGACCTATTTTTTAGGGTGTTTGCTCATCTGCAATACGTCTATAGGACGTTTCCTTTTAGATGTCAAATAGACGTCTATTAGATGTCTTTAAGATGTTTATGATTTAGAATGTATGTAAAACTGACATCTGAAAGACATCTGCCAGACGTTTGTAGACAGCAGATACTTTCCAGATCAAGAGATCTTTAACAGACATCTTGCAGATGTACCTGTGCTATCTGGGAATAAACGCTTCTCACGCGGAGATATGTTGACATGTGTGCGGTGCGCATCTGTGTGAAATACTACAGTTTCCGAAGTGAGGAGGGAATATTACTGAATTTATTAGTTTTCTGTTTCAGGTATGATTCTGTATGACCATCAGTTTACATTGACTCTTGCAAACTCGCGCTGTGCCGCGAATCGGTCTGTTTTAAAACTAAAAGATGGAAAACAGACGATGCTGAGAGATAAGCAGATGTATGTGTGTGAGAAAATATCATATATAGTGTTAAAAAAATAAATGACAGCGGATAAGAGCTCCTATTCTCTGTTTTTATTTAAGCTCCATTAGATGAGGCATGCTCGGAACATTCTCTTGCTGTTTACTGTTGCTGTCAGGAACTATTTTTTTAGCGGAAGGACAGCATTTAACGAACTTGCTTCAAAAAAGTAAAATTTCAATACATACATTTTGGGTTTTAATATTTTTATTGTGTGGTAACCGTTTTATAAAAGCAATAAGGTACTCGAGGCCGTGCTGTATCACGGCTGAAGGGGTTGCAGGCACTCCGCTTCGCGTCGTGCCTAACAACGCCCTTCAGCCGTGATTTATTCACGATACAGCACGGCCTCTCGTACCTTATTGCTTAATTAATCTGATATTATATATATTGACTTAATTTAATATTAATTTATAAATATTTTAGACATTTATGTTTAGTTATAAATTGAAGGTGTATAATAAAAACAGAAAATATACATTCTGTACAGTTTATAATCTTATATCAGCTACTTATATATTTTTTTATATAAAAGTCATACAAAGTATTTTTTATTGACAAGTACTGATATGCACTTCTGATATCTCTCATCCCTGTTGCATAGTGGTCTATGTCTGAATCTCATGTGCAATATATAGATGCTTTTGTATGCTGTACCCATACACATAATAACATGTTTGGCCAAGGTCAGTGCCATAGCTGACATCCCAAGTTAAGCAGGAAAGGGTGTGAAAGAAAGATTGCAAAAGAGAGAATGGGGTGAGAGAGGGTGTGAGCAAGAGAGAGAAAGTAAAAGCTGTAGCTTGAGCGAAATGGCCAAACACATTAAATTCTTTTGATATTTTCACCAGACGAACACACACATACTAAAAGCTCTTTAAATCCCTTCAGACCAGGGTGCATGTGCCTTTTTATCACTGTTCTCCCTGGATAGCACTTACATAGCAAAAGCTACAACAAGGCCGCAGCGTCTGACTGGCTTTCTTCATCTCTTTATTTGCCTCTCATGTCTGAATTTCTCTCCTTTATAACAGCGATTCATTCTATCAACAAATTAACTGTCCTTGTGTTTCAAGAACTGATTTTGTAAAGTTATTATTATTACTTTCAGATATTCAGCATATGCACAATGAGTGAAACAGTAAGAGGCAGAAAAAAACTGAAACACAGCTGGGAGCAGATATAAATAATGTGCATATGGATTCACAACAGGTGTGTGGGATTCAGTTATTACTGAGAGAGAAACAGAGAGAATGTATATCTGTATGTCTCTCAACAGTGTCTTGGCAGCAGCGTCTCTACTAATAACGAAATGTAAAGTTTATCTGCTTTAAGAAAAACAATATTACCACTCCATACTGAGCAATGCAATTTAGCTTTTCAGTTGCAAACTATATTACTTTAAAAGTCAATAACTGGGCAGAGATGATTCTATGCATGTCTGTCCATGCTTATGTGTGTCTTTGCAGAGAGAGAGTGGGAGAAAGAAAGCATGCTTTGCATAAATAATGTAAAACAAAAATCTGACTGGATTACTACAATTAATGCCAAAATGAAAGTTTGAAAATGTAAACTGATATTTCCTACTGACACACTACAGAATAAGATAAAAATAGCTGACTTAAAACCATTTTTTGTTAGTGAAAATACTAGTGTCCTAAGACTTTTGCACAGTACTGTGTACACACACACACACTTGTTTCGCTATCCTTGTGGGGACTCTCATAGGCGTAATGGTTTTTCTGCTGTACAGACTGTATTTTCTATCGCCCTACACCAACCCTACACCTAAACCTACCCCAGGAAACTTTCTGCATTTTTAGATTTTCAAAAAACTTCATTCTATGTGATTTATAAGCTTGTTTACCCATGGGGACCTCAATTTAGGTCCCCACCATGACACAAGTCCCCATGAGTCTGTGTGTATTCAGGTTTAAGTCCCCACCGGAATATAAAAACAAGTACACACACACACACACACACACACACACACACACACACACACACACAAGGAGGCATAATGGATAAGAAAAAAATTCATAATACAAAAATAAAACATGACATAAAAAGCATATAAATCACTTGTTTTTCTAAAGTAAAACCATTCAACAGTGATACCATCTGGTGCTTCCCCTGAGCCCATTGAGTTTTAACAGATTTTTAACATGCCTCCATGGCATGATTGGATATGACTGGATATGATCGGCTTTGATTGGTTCATGCTATAAATGCAATTTATACTTATTAATTACACTGTTAATGTAAAAATACAAAATAGATATTTATTCTGGTAGAGTAAGTACTGTTTATTCAACCAAGAAGGTGTGACTGGGACATGAATTTACTTTTAATTAAAAAAAAAACACATTTGTGCCTCCTTATTTCAGAACATGACAGCACGCCACTGATATACACATACATACATGCATACACACACACTGTCTGTATTAACAATATGTATTAACAATATGTATAAATGTGGCTGAGAATTTGTGTGTGAGTTCGGTACGTAAATAACTAAAATGAATGCAACCGTATTAATAACTCAAATACAGGACTGACAACCCTATTCTGCTGCTGTGTGAACATGGCCTGTATTATAAATGACATGACATAATACTCAGAAAAATATTTTCAGTCAGAATTATAATGTATCATCTTTTAATAATATAACACACATACATGCATACATACATATATACAAATAAACATACAAACACAAATCATTACAATTTACACACATGTACTCCAATTTTACAGTCTCTGCACTGGCTACCTATTAAGTTCCGTATCAGTTACAAAATATTATTACTTGCCTATAAGGCTCTAAATGGTTTAGCTCCTGCGTACCTAACTAATCTTCTACCACGCTACAATCCAACCCGCTCCCTAAGGTCGCAAAATTCTGGACTTTTGGTAGTACCTAGGATAGCAAAGTCCACTAAAGGAGGTAGAGCTTTTTCACATTTGGCTCCCAAACTCTGGAATAGCCTTCCTGATAACGTTCGGGGTTCAGACACACTCTCTCTGTTTAAATCTAGATTAAAGACACATCTCTTTAGCCAAGCATTCACATAATGCATCTTATAATCTTACTGCAGTTATATCTGATCAAATGTACATTATTATTCTTTAGCTTGGGTTGAACAAATCATTTTTGCTTGGATGGAACAGCAGCTACGCTAATTATGTCTCTATTTGTTTCTCTGTTTCTGCCACGGGATTAATATCCCGTGGTAACTAGAAATTACTGAAGCGTCAGTCTGGATCCAACCCTTAAATGATCTGAGATGACCAAACACGTACCTGAGAACAGATGATGCCAACCCCTCAGAGGACCTCAGAGGATGCCAACCCTCAGACAACATACAGAATTACCAAATTTTGCCACAAGTTAAATATATTAAGTTTCTACAATATAGACGGTTTCAGCGGCAACAACATAAACAAACGTTACTGCGCATGCGCGCTTTTGTGGCCCTAACTTAACTTCCGGTAGACATCCAAATAGAATCAATAACAACAGCTAAGTTCCTCTAGAGTAGATAATTTTTTGATAACAAGCAAAATATGTTTGCTGCGTAAATCAGACGGACTTATTAAAAATTCAAATTCATTCTCTGCCAGCAGGAGGCGCTTTAATAAAGCGGGAGAACTAGAGGTTTCCCCGGTAACGGCTGTTGGGCTGTACACAAAGCAGCGCTGAGCTTACAAACGCGTTTATCAGGCATATAACATGGTAAGATGAAATGAAAATGACATCGTACATTTTCTAAAGACAGTGTCCCTTCAGAAATACAGTGATATAAAACCCCGCCTCGTTTTGATTTTTTTAAACGTGCATTACGTTAGCTCATGTTTATTCAATGAAGAAAATCGTCGTTTTGATATCATGGTATCGCCACAAATAAATAAATGTATGGGAAACACATCCCACAGCACAACAACCTGAGCCCAACTTCATTACTCATCACTTTAACTTTAACTGCGTTTGTAGTCGGCACCACTAGCCAGAATGATAAACAAACACAGACCGGAAGTTAACTTCGGGCCAGGCGTGTGCTCCCGATGAAACCGTCTATATAAATATATTGTGGAAACTTAATTTCCTGTAAAGCTGCTTTGCAACGATTTGTATCGTAAAAAGCGCTATACAAATAAACTTGAATTGAATTGAATTGAATGTGTGTGAGCATGGTAATGAGACCCAATGTCAGCAATCATTATAATTGTGTGATTGTTATTATTACATGGATATCACACAAAGACCTGCTTTGCATTCCTGGTCATCTTGTCATTAACAAATGAACAATGCAGTTTTCCTGACACACACACATGTGACACACTGTACAATTAATTACAATTGCAAAGAGCGTAAAATAGTAAAATAATGTGTATTCTCTGAAATGTAATTGCAGCTTTATTATGATTAAGAGGTTAGTCAGTACCTGACTGTGCTGACAGCTACGGGCCAGTCTTGGGTTTTCACATGCTCAAAACTGCCATTGTAAGGTTGTTGGCTGCCTTACAATTCAATTTGGAGCTTCAAAAGTTGCCTCGCAATAAGACTTGCTCTGTCATTTTGTCTCTGGCTGTGTGCTGAGCAGATTAAATTGGCTGGCATCATATGTTAACTGTCATTTTCAGCATTTTTTTAAGGATAACAGCAGTTTCGCCACAATGCTTGATAATGGCATTGAGAGGAAGAGAGAATAAAATACGTATAAATCTACTTACATTGACTTTGATGGTAAATGTTACATTAGTTTTTGAACCCAAATAACTCAAAATGATGAATAAATAATACAGGTGAAAATGCAGTGCTGACTGCTGAAGCATGAGCAAGTTTTAGCTCTGGTCGTCCTGTCAATGTGCTTTAGATTAACGTCACACTCTCTGCTTAGTGTGTTTGCAGAAGTAACCAGCAGCCTCTATAATTGAGCACTAATCATTGCACGCTTTTGATTATCAATGCATGAATGCAGCAGAGATGCTAGTGCCTTCACAGGGTACCAGAAAAGTCTGTCAGAATTTCTTGGTAGAATTACAGTGTGACATCAATTTATGTTTATATTCTCTGTCTGCAGTTAGAGCCCAGTAGGGAGCCGAGCCCTGAGCACAAACACAGGCACGCTAAGCTTTCTTCAACCCTGACAATTACAACGTCAGTCATATTTCAAGCAAACCCAATGCATGTGACGACAGTCACAGGCCACCATCATCAGCAAATGCTGGCTTATTAGGCCATATTTCATGCAACAAATATGCCTGAGGCATCTTCACAAATATTAAAGATGCCTGTGGTTCTCAAGAATCTCGAGTGTAATTGTTCTACATGTCTAATCCTGTCCTTTCTCTCACCGTGCCTGGCTCGCACTAGACCCCTCTCAAGCGGTCTCTGTCCTCTCCCTCCCTGTTTCCTCAGAAATGGCCCTTGTAATGAGCTAAGGCACATCGGGGCTCCGGAGAGTGGATGCCAGTGGATTAGCGCTTTGTTATCGCAATCTGTTTCACAGCATTAGCCATATCTGCTGCATTGCTAAGCCAGGTTTGCACAACGTTGTTTAGGGGCATTAGCATCAGAGAGCTCACCATTCACAGATTCCGAGTTGAAACTAAGTCCAGGAGTGTTAATGTGAATTTATTAGATAATACCGAAAGAGACAGGCTCATTTAAATGGGGCCCAGCGGAGGCACGGCTCATTCAATTCAGTGGGCTGCCATGAAATGACTGCAGCTTAAATAACAGGCCTCATTTAAACACACACGCCAAAAAGAAACAAAACATCTCAGTAATGTTTTCAGCCCGATTTAAACCTTTGCTCAAAGCAGCTCTGCTGGCAGCCAGTTCACAAGATTTAGAATAGTCACTAATACAAAAAATATTTATTTATATCTTAAATTCTAAAACACATTAAATAACTAATGCAATAAAACAACACATATACATTGTTTTATTGCTACGTATATGGTCTAATATGACGTACTGTATATAAACAGTATTTTTGGTTTTGTTTACTGTGTGGAGACATGCTGAAATCGCGTTTGGTCTCGTACTGCATCGCGTCCCTTGTCAGTGTCGGGCGCTTGCTTAGCAATTTGTTGCGATTAACAGGAAAGTGTGTTCAAGCGCCAGCAGAAGACAGTGTAAAATAATACTCTTTGAGAGAAGCAGTTTCTCAGCGGAGGTTAAAATCAGCTCATAAGTGTATTTACTTGTCTCATTAGTGTTTAGCGTAGTTGTCGCTGTTAGAAACGCTTGTTTTGTTTACTGTGTGGAGACGTATGAAATCGCGCTTTTGGTCTCGTACTGTCTTCGCGTCCTTTGTCAGTGTTGCTCATGGCAATTTGTTGCGATTAACAGGAATGTGTGTGCAGCTGATTTGGAGTTGTGTTTTGTTATATGGTTATGAAAAAGCTTAGTTTACCGCGGCAGCGGTCGTGTGAAGACTGAAGAGTAAAGACCATCGACTCTACCGTGCAACTCCACTGGGCAGGGACACAGCAAAGGATATAAGTATCACTTTTTATTTTTCCTCTTTCCTACTACTTGTTTCACTTCTGTTTCAGTTTTTATAACCATTTCTTACTATGTGTAAGTAAGTTGTTCTTGTTGTTTTTAAAACGTGTATTTGGCTCAGTGTTGATGTCTGTATTGGTTGTTTATTAAGTTTTAGTTTTATTTAATTTTAGTTATTTTAGTACTTCATACTACATGGGAATGAAATAATATATATATTGAATTTATTTTTATGTATGTATATGTGTGTGGCTCTACATACACATGTTTTTTTGGTGTTTAGCTTAGTGTTATGTTAGAAGCATTATTATACTCATACCTTTTGTTGTTTTAATATTTTAAATTGTTTTCAGCTTTACTTTTTTTGTTTTCATTTAAATGTTTAGTTTTTGAAATGTATACATTTTTCATTTTTATTTAATTTCTTTATTTTCTTAAATGTGTGTGTTTATATAGTATTTACAGAGTTTTGACTTTTAGTTTGTTACTTTTTCTTATTTGTAAGTCGCTTTGGATAAAAGCGTCTGCTAAATGACTAAAAGTAAAGTAAAGTAAAAGTAAACAGATTTATATATTACTATATTTTCTTGAATAATTGATTCTGATTGGTTGATTCTGTGGACAAATATATTTGTATAATGAACTTTAGGCAGCATTTTTGACTGTCACCTAATTTTCTGCACTTTTCTAGTTAGTATTCAGCAGTCACTTTATGACATAAAAAATATATATTTAAACTCAATCAATTATTAATTATTTTACCCTAGTAGGAACCACCCATAACACCCTAGAAACCACGTATCAACCACCAAGCAATCTAATAGACTGCATGTCTTTAAGAACCTCAAACTTTCTGGGCAGGCTTTCTCAAACCAACATCAAAGTTTGTCTTGATGAACTTTTTAATATATTTATTTACTTAGTTTGTAAGCAGCCATGGGATAAGCGGAATAACAATACCGTTCTGTTTTGAGTCAGTGTCCTTAAGCCTATATTATTTGGCCATTATTGCAAAATAAATCCCTTTCAGAATGATATTTGTCCCCTTTTCTTGAAGTTAGGGCCCTGGTTGCACTGTCAGGCTTATTTTAAGGTAATGATCAGATTATATTTTATTGAATCCATAATCCATGTATATAGCAAGAGGCTTAATGTTGACAGAAACAGAAGAATTGGTTTGTGCCTCTTTTATCCAAACTAATTTACTTTAGAGGTTGTTTGTGATGCTTTCTTTGTAAGTGTTCTCACAGAAGTTTCTTTGTTTTAAATATCTCACTTTAACTCAAAGGCCAAAATACGCTTTTTCTAGATTGATAAAGTATCAAAAGTGACTAATGAAGACATTATGCCTCCAGAGTCCAGTCACATTTAAAGTTACATCTATATTGAGTGCAGCTGGGAATCCTCTTCAAATGTCCTAAAATGAGTCATTCATTGACACTAGATTTATTCAATAGAGGCTATTTTAAATTCCCAGCCCAGTTTGTTGCTTACAGGCTCTGCAGTGATATAAGAGAGAGCAGCATATATGAGTGTATTCAAATGCCTGTAATGCTGATTCTGGTACTATGAAGGTTACAATTGACACACCTGGCTGTCAGGATAACAGCTTTTTTATACCTGTCAGTACACGTACATTTGTGGGGCTTCTCTTCCTGTAGGCTTGAGTTGTGTGTAGTTCATCTCTCTGTGTGTGTGTGTGTGTGTGTGTGTGTGTGTGTGTGTGAGTGAGTGAGTGAGTGAGTGTGGGGGGAGGCTGTTTCACCTGTTCATCTCTTGGACTTTCTCTGTCAGTTCACTGTGAGGAGACGGTCAGGAAAGAAGACGGGGAGCTAAACTCTCAGGTCGTATAATATCTTTTTTTGATCTTGTTGTTGTTGGATATTGACTCATAACTGGACAGAAATGCAGAGTTCAGCTTTAGGACTTAGTGTTTAGGGAGGTTTTGTATGTGTTTGTACTGTATGTGGACATTTAGCAGTGAGTTTAGACCAGTTGTTCCTATATTGAGTACTGTTATGAATATTTATCTTTTTACATACATAAAGCTTTGTGTAATGTAAGCCTGTTTAAATGCAGCAGACAAACAAATGATATGTGGACTACAGCTGAGTAGTACAAATGTTTAATTATATTGAGAAATATTAATTTTATTATAAACTGAACATTTATTTCTTATAAATACTCCTGGAAATATATAGTAAAATTATTAATTAATATTATTATATTACATGTATATATCATTACATATATTGCAACATATATTGTGACATGCAAATATAAAAAAATAATAATATAAAAAAAGATAATAATAATAATTGAGCCTTTTAAGAGAAACCTGTGCTGTGTTAAAGTCATTTTAAATTACATATTTTCCAATATACTGTATATAATATATATAATTATTATATACTGCAACATTTATATACATTGCAATGCACAAATACAAATAAAAATAATAATAAAAGCATTGCAATATAGGTCAGAATTATTTAAAATGGTCTAAGATGCGCTTTTTAATTAAATCTGTTGCAGAGTAAACAAACAGAACCACTAATCTTCATGTAATCAGTGACAAACTATCATACGATATTATTATTAATCTTTTTTATTGCCCGTCTTCACTTTAGATGGAGCTAATTCAACACGGACTCTGGGTTTAAGTGAATATTTTGGTACTAAACGAACCCACATCACTAATTACATACCATTGCTAGTGATGACCCTGACAGTAATTAGTCTTGGTTGAGTGTCACTTCCTTATTCCGCCTGGAGAGCAAGAACAGTTCGCTACTTTTCCTACAGAGAAGTGTTTAGTGCGGACACAAATTATTTTTAGTGCAATTTGCAATGACTTTTTTTAGGTACTTGTTTGTACTGTAATGTACTGTCACTCCTACTGTAGTACAATATCATGTTTTCTGTAAATAATGCTACAAAATACTTAGCACCAATAAGTATCATTCCTTTCCCTGAGGGTTGTGTCTAGGTCATATCCGTCTCTAAACGAGATCGACTAGTTACGTTGCTATAATTAGTACAGGCAGTCACTACTGAAGGGTCAGAAAGCCCTTATAATCTGCCCTGGACATCCCCATGTGATAATCAGGACGTTCATGAGCTGAGCAGAGCTTCATTTCCTTGAGTGCCTTTCACGTCATTATGACATGATGTCATCACCCGTGGACTCACAATGCACCTTTGTAGTCTATTGGCTTTGCTAGTATTAACGCGATTTGGAAGGCAAATTGTCCTGGCGTAAACCCCAGGAAAATCTGTGCAAGGACAGGCGGAGTTAGCTTTCCACATTCATAACAATGTTAATAAACTCACGTCTAGACGACCCTGCTAAAAAGACCAGCATACTGTACATTATGTTGTGATGTTGTGGAGTCCCCATCTGGGTTTTTAACTAAGTTAAAAAACATACAAAACAACATACTTGATAGACCAGATCTGCTAATCATCTCAATCTAGTCTCTTTAACAGAGTTGTGAAGTCCGTTGTTGATGAAGTTATTTTGTGTTTTCATAATACAATTGCCTATAATTTGACCATTTCGGGAAGCACTGGCATGTGTTGGGTCGAGCTAGATTATCTCCATTTGAAGGATTTGGTTTAAATCTTGGTCAATGGAGGTCAGTGTAACAAGCTTTCAGCAGTTTTAGAACTTAGTGCTAAAACTGTTAACCTATGCTGACAGGCTACATTTTCAATCAACAGCCTCAGAGGAAACTTTAGAAAAAGAACTGTATTTTTCCAGCCACCATGGACACTTTTTTCCGACGGCATTTTAAGAGGAAGGAGGCAGGAGAAGCCATGCATGATGGCCACGTACCTGAACCTTGTCGACACAGGAGGCCAAGCATTGCGGTGCCAGCCAGCCGTGCCCGTCGGCGCTCCAGCGTAGGCCTTCCGTCCACAGCGTTGACCCAGCGACGCCGATCCAGTGTCCAACTTCAGGCTTTACCTCGAATCACTAGCAGTCAACCAGTTCAGAAAAGCAGTGGTAGACGGCGCTCCAGCACCACCACCCCAAAGGCCAATCCTCGCTTTGCCGTACGACGGAAGAAGGTGGGCAAGCTCCGTAATATAGACACACACCTCTTGGGCCCGTCCATGCTGCTGGCCAGCTTAATTCAGATGACGAAAGAGGAGGAAGAGGATGAAGAGAGCCGAAGTCCATTGCCAGGGCAGGTGGAACTCAAGGGAAGCAGCACGAAGTTCAGGAGTCACACGGATGTGCGTCTCTCAGAAGGCGACAGCGACAGTGACAGTGAGGACTCCAGCGGCCACTCGGATGAGAGTCATCACTCGGGGCTGCACAAGGAGTGCCTAGAGGAGGCAGATTTGTCAGACTGGGAGATCAAAGAGTCTGCTGTCTTATGCCAGCAGGAATGCCTTCCTCTGGCTGTGGTGGCAGAGCGTGTCCAGGCCCACCCGCTGATCCGAGTTCCCCGCTGCCTCCGGAGGAACTCGTCACATTATGGCTATGCGGAGCCGGGCCCGCACATCCGCTACTGCCGCAGCAGCCAGAGGAGGCACCGTCGACGGGTCTCCACCATCTCGAAAGCGGGAAGCCCCTGGCCAGGAAGAGGCCTGCCGCTTCCTAACCGAAGAAGCTCTACTTGCTACAGGGTTCATGTGACTCTCAATCCTCTCCTGGGAGCTTATTACGATCCCAGGCTGGAGTCTTGGAGTGGATTCTTGTCGTATGTAAAACCTTTTCTGTTGTTGGGTCTAGTTGTTATTTCATACTGTGCTCGTAAATTAGATGTAGGGTTTCATAAAATGCAAGAACAACAACACAAAGGCTGTGTCAGAAAGCTTAGACAGCTGACTTGTTGCCTTGCTGCCCTGTCAGTCAGTGACTTGCAGGCAGCATTTGTGTTCGAAAGTACCTCCCAAAACTGATTGCGGACTGACTTCTGAGGCAGCATAAAGGTTTAATGATCTACAACAAAACAGAAAAAGCTTTGGTGAAGCGTGTGATAGAATCACACACAGGATAGTGGAGCATACGACTGATCAGATGACAGTATCTCAGTATACAGAATGTGACAATTACAGTATTCAGAAGTGCGTTGTAGAAGAACAAAGTTACAAAGCTGGATACCCTAAGGTACAAAAGCTAAAAGGTACATCACACCATATTTACACCTAAACGGTACATATTAGAACCTTAAAAAACATTTTAGTACCTAAAATGTACATATTAATGTATTAGCATATTAGCGTATGCTGCCTGCATAGGTAGCATTTTCTGCTTTCAGACGCAGCCAAAGAAACTAATTATGACCTAGGCCAAGGTTCCTTAAATCTGGCCCTTGAGGGCCAGTGCCCTATAGAGTTTAGCTCCAACCCTAATCAAAGACATCTAAGTAAGCTAATCAAGGTCTTCAGAGTTACTAGAAAAATTACAGGTAGGTGATCAGGGCTTGAGCCAAATTCTGCTGGGCAGTGGCCCTCTAGGGCCGGATTTGAGGAACCCTGACCAAGGCTTTGCTTAGGTGCATAATGAGAAAACGGTTAATATTTGTTAAAGTCAGTTTCTTTAGGCATGTAACATTAAAGGTGCATTCACAGTGACAACTATATCATAGGTCACCAAGGTCACCAAGTTGCTTGACAGTTGCTGCATCACGTCATTGCGCAACTACATGAAGCTGACCTCCGCTCAACTTTGTTTTCGAACTCTTATTAAAGGTGAATGTTGTTCAACCACTTTGCCCGCTGCAAATTGCTGTCAGTATGAACTTCCCTAAATAGTTTATATTTTAGTGAAGATCAAATAAATATACCACAATGTACAGGCTTTCTGATTAGATACTATGACTTGCAATAAACGCGAATCTCCACTTACGAACGTATGCGCTTTCAAGTTAATATCTTTAGTAATTTCTCAAGCATTCAAACATTTAGACTGAATGCAAGAGCAGGCAGTTGCAATGCAGCTTTTCATTGCATTGACCTTCTCATTCTCCATCCCATGGATACGAGCTCCATGGCGCTCGCTCATTAGCGCAGCTGCTACCATAGCGAGGTAATGTGACTCATCAACGTTACTGATCACCCAGTGGGCTTCTCATCAACAGGTTGCTAAGCTTCACTTATTCACTCTGTAGGGATTAGGACACAAAGGTCAGGGTGAGCAATGTTTTGATTACAAAAGGATTACAAAAAACCTTGGAAATGCCCCACCCAAAGCTAAAGGTAATATTTGCCTTTAGAAATGCATTTCCTGTGTTTTCATTGCATAAACTTTATTGATAACTTTCTTGCATCAGAGTTCTTGTATAAGGAGAGGCTACATCTGTTTCTGCACTTGTCTGTTGTCTTAGCATTTAGCATAAACACTGATGTACAGATAGCACACTCAGTTTCAAAGTTGTGTATAAAATAAAGTTACATTAAAGACCAGCCAATTTTCATTTTGTTTAGTACAAAATTCAGTGCTGCATCTTGCAAATTTGGTGAGCTGAATGACATAGGCTAAGCATGAGGTATCTACAGTGTATTGTGATAGTACAGAAAGCAGAATAAATGCAAAAAAATATATAGATTTCCAAGCTATGCTATATAATGTTCTGTGTGGGTGGCTGGTGAAAATAGTATTATTGATTGATATGGAATTAAACATATGCAATTTAAAGAGA